>CM053576.1:3937974-4093951 GCA_028646485.1 Cryptoprocta ferox | reverse complement strand
AAAAAACGCCTTGGCACCTTGTTAGGAGGTCATTGTTAAGAATGGTCTCGAAAAGCCTCTGATCTTTTAAAACTTTTCAAATGTTATTTTAATCAGAGGCATTTTGTATTAGCTTAGTGGATAGGTAATCCACGATGGCATCCGCTTTTTTTCTTTTCCTCATTCATTATCAATTTTGTTTTCCTTCACTTCCACATGCCCACCACCCATCACACGCCGACATGCACATGCATGCCAGGTAGCCATCAGAGCTCAGCTATTTCTCATGAGAACATGCAGAGCCTACTGACCTAGCCTAGGGCATCTCAAAGAAATAGCTTCTGTGGCCGGGGCGGGGCAAAGGATCCGGGGAGGGGGGGGCTCGGGACAAAGTAACTTACACCTGTTTGTTCATCTGTTTCTTTTAGAATGTATTACCCCTAGATGGTGGCTACAGTTTCTCCTCTTCCCGGCTCTCTGCTATCCCACTTTGCATGCTGAAATTGCCTGATCTTAGAAACTTCTAATAAGAATACTATTCTGTTGTGGGGGGGAGGGGGATGGGGCCCTTACCACCTAACCTCTAAAGAAAAAAAACAAAAAACAAAAAAAAAACACAAAAAAAGCACAAAAACTCACAAAAAAACACACAAAAAAATGGAATCCAATCCTTAATTAGCAAAAATGTGTGACAGCAATCGAAAGGCATCTACATAAGTGACTGATTGACAGTTTACTGTACCAGAAGTTGGCATCTACAAGCCCATATTGAACCCCCCGAGCGTGTACTAGATGTTGTGCTAGACCCCTGAACCCTACTAATACCTGCCTGCACTTCTATCTGTGACTCTGTTCTGCAAGTAAATATAAGTATTAACATACGTGATAAATAAAAATTCTCTGCATGTTTCAGCAATCCCTGGATCTTGCGTCTGTCTTCTGTCTTTTTCTTCTTTTGTCTGTCCTTTCCCACAAATGCACCAAGAGAAGGTGTAGGACCAAAGGGGAACATAGCCTTCCCTACCACTTGGTTAGCTGAAGGGGGGAGGGAAGGGCCTTTGAAAAACCCAGCCCGTAGGCTTTCTATACATACTGGGGGGAGGGGAGAGGGGGGAGGGAGGAGCAACGTCCTAAAAGCACTTCCAGCCCCAGCCCCACCCAATATTTTAGTCGGTCAGAATTGTAGGGGTCCTTACATAACCTGCTTGGTTAAGTAGTTTAGAGACATCTGACGAATTTTCTCTGAATTTCACAATCAACGTTAAATTCATTAAGCGATAGTAAAAATGATGATAAACCTGCCAGCCCCGCCAGTATGATATCTCCATCTACATAGTAATTGCTTCAGTGGCAGAATTTTATGTTTTAGTATTACACACCCGAATTAGATTTTAGATTTCTCTTTTAGCTGTTTTATACTTGATATACTCCCACACCTATTCACATACGTAGACGAATACTGAACACGTTCTCAAAATATCCGTATTTAAGGCTGGAAGTTTTCCAATTATCACACTACTCCTTAGACCAAAATATCAAACTGAATGAAAGAACCTCCCTTCTGGAGGTGCTCTCCTCTTGCCCGATGTACATTTGGGTATTTAATACCTGGACATCTCTCATCCCAACTTCTGTGGACCCTTGGAGCCCAAGGTTAAGTAATGGCTCTCATTACCATGGAAATGGAGCCTGTTTTTAACCAATGGGAATGGATTGGGCCTGTGGGGCTTTAGGTAAAGTTAAGCCCCTGAGCGAACAGTAGGGGCAGACACGAACATTAGGGGCAGACACGCATCCTTTAAACCTTCCTGATGTGAAAATAAGGGATGTACTCTAGCACCAAGTCTGGACATGGTTCCTAAATTCAGAAACGAGCTTCAGCAGTGCACATACAGAGCAGAAAGGTCCCACAGAGGGGTCAGGGCTCCCAGCCCTTTCCATGTAGGATGGCGGCATTGAGAGTCTGGGGGCCAGGGGCAGCCTTGCCCTCGGGTCACAGATGCCCCACTGCTGGTCTGCAGGACACCTCTTGCTGTCCTGCCTGTTCCTCAGATGAGTGGCCGTGAGGGGGTTCCTGGTACTTTTACCCCCACCCCAAGACATACACACCCTCCCCCACTGATAACACCTCCAAACCAGCTTTTTACTCTGACGTTAAAAGCAGTTTCTCAAAGGCCAGTTTAACAGAGGGCTGACCCTGCCTGGGAAATGGGTGAAATGAAATCAGAAAATGTGGGCCCACCCCTCAACTCAGTAGGCACGTCTTTATTTGGATAAGAATGAAATCCTTAACACCAGCTGTTACAGTTGCTTGGAAAACTCAAGGGCGGGGTCTTTGGGGGGGTGGCAGAGCAGTTGGCAGTGAGCACATGAGCAGCCCCTGCCCCCCCATCCCCCTTCTCCACTCTGCACTAACCATGCTACGGCTGCTGTCACCCCCCCCCCATGTCTTCCCTACACTAACTTGCTGTCGAGTTCTACTCCTGAGGGGCCACAGGTTCAATTTCTACCTCTATGCCAGGACTCCTGGTCAATCAACCGAGCGAAAGCGTCAAAAATGAGGAATTTTGACATTTCGTTTAAAAATTATACATAGCAAGGAAAAGTGAACTCTGTCCTCTCTCCTGCCTCAGCTTCCTCTGGGGGGGGGGGCGGGGAGCACCTTAACCTCCACATGACAGTGCTGTCTTGTCCTGGGGCCCAATACACCGTAGGTGTGTCCTGCATATTGGTTCCACCCCCCCCCACCCACCCCAAACCACAAGGTGTATTAAGATGTATACATACCCCAAGCAAGAGCTCCTTTTTATATCCTGAAGACACAAACCCTAGAATGTTCTTTGGTCGTGTCTCCAATGAAGGACAGTTGCCGAAAGACCCCTACAGCACTTCAGTTGATGTAATTGGGTGTACACGTTCCTCCAGGGGACCCCCAGAAGCCAAAGGGTATGACCATTATTTGTGGTCCCAGTGACTCTGAATAAAGATCACATGTCCTATACGAGTTACATTCGGGTCATCATTAAAAAGGCAGCTAAACTTCTAACCTCCAAGCCTCCAGCCCAGCACATAAGTCCCAGGTCATAAAGAGTTCTGGGGGCAGAATCTTATCCCTCTTTACATTGAGGGGTCAACGTATATTAACATCACCTAGAAATGTCATTACTACCAGCCGAGTGACTGACACAATGACTTAATAAATAAATAAAAATGGCCTCAAAGCCTTGGAATCTGTAATCTCACTATATGCATACACTGGTTCTCTGCATACTAAGCCAGTGACCAAGTAAACCCCAGACGTAACCATGAAGTTGTTTCTCCTCCCCAGTATGTGACTGATGCCCTGCCCCCCCCCACCACACACACCACCCACCACCCACCACATACACACACACACCACACACACCACACACACCACACACACACACACACACACACGGATGTTGATAAGGGCCAGTAGGAACCTTTTAGGAAGGGTTGGTGTGCAGTGGGGGCTTCAAAAAAGAAAACCCTGGAACCACATCTAGAAGAGTCCACAAACCACGTCTGACTTCTGGTACAGTAGCTTGACCATTAGCTCGATGCCAATTTGCTAAAATCTGCCCCAATCGGGCATGTCCTCGGGACACATTTGGGAGGTTATAATTTGAAACCACCTTTATTCAGGGACCTCCAATCTGTACAGATCTGAACCCACAGGTCTTTCAAGAACAGAATACTATGCTTTTAGTTGGAATATCTTGACTTAAGAGACCCTCTTCGTCAGTGTGATGCAATATGATTTCTGTTTCTTTTTAATCCCACTGTAGCGAGAAGGCAACCAAAGTCCAGGACATCAAAAACAACCTGAAAGAGGCCATCGAAGTACGTGTTTGGGCCCTTTGTCTCATTCTTCTCTTAGCTCCCCTTTCCGCTAGTGCTGTCCCCCTGACTGCTTTGCTGAATTATTTTCAGACCATCGTGGCCGCCATGAGCAACCTGGTGCCCCCCGTGGAGCTGGCCAACCCCGAGAACCAGTTCAGAGTGGACTACATTCTGAGTGTGATGAACGTGCCTGACTTTGATTTCCCTCCCGTAAGCGAAGCCCTTGAATCGTTCTTTCGCCCCCTCCCCTGCACAGTGGACAGCACGGGGTGATGAGGTCTGGTGACCGGCCACCTGGGTATCGGACACAGGCACACCTGTGTCAGAGCCACACTTCTGGCCGGACACGTTTCCGTGATGCTGATTCTTAGGAACCCGTGAATTCCATTAGGGTTCAAAATCCTGACAATCATTAGGGCTTCGCTCAAGATGGGTGAGCGAAATTCCATCAGCCCTTGTAAATCCTGGCCCCCCCCCCAAGTAAACATCACACTTTTATTCTCACGATATTAGATTGTAAATCTTTATAAAGGACAACGTCATGAGTTGTGGCAGCCTTAATTATTGCCCCCGTACACATCTTGTGACAAACAAAACTGTATGTTAAATACGGCGCACAAATGCTAATTGTCCAGTTAAACCAAAGTATCCAAAGATACCAAGGAACGCAGAAACCAGGGGCCAGCCCTGAGCTTTAGAAATGGAAGACGTTCCCCCTTTAAACAGTTTACAATTTGACCGTTATTGTTTTTATTTTCCTAAAATCAGTCCTTGCCTTGGGGCAAATGAAACCTTTTCTTTTTTTTTTTCCCCTTTGAAAAAAGAAAAGAAAGGACTTTCACCTAAATTATAACTTGGGAGATTTTCTTCTGCACGTCCTGGTTGACGTGCATGACCCTGTTTACAAAGATTCTCTGTTCCATAAAGAACTATTTTTAGGGAACACAGAACTACCCAGGCCCAAACATACGTTTTGACCCCTTTGTGGGGGAAGAGTAGTTTATAAGAGGGGAACGGGAAACAAGATGGAAAGATGCACCAGTTTATAAGGCCCAGAAGGAAAAGACTTGTCTACAGTTAGAACAATGAGTTATTGTTGCCTTTTGTCAGGCTTTCCTGGGAATTTGTGTTTGTGTATTTTAAATGGGCTTGGCTGCAAACTTACACTAGCAGGAAAGCAGTATTAGTAAGTACGGCTAGGTGAATTTTTTTTTTTAAATAGCATTTGTTTGAAAAAACCTCCCAGAGGAAGCACAGTATACATAACTATGCGTGTTTCTAACGGAGGGAAAATGGCAGCCTGTTGAAAATGCGCCAGAAGAGTAACTTTTTATCAGTCGTGCGGACATGTGCACTCTGTGTCCCCTACCTACTTTTAATCCTCCTCTGGGCCGAATTCACACTGAAGAAGAACCTTCTCTTTCCTTCTAAGGGAAGATTGCCCCCATATAATTAAAAATGCTTCTGTGTTCAAACGAAGCCTGAATCCTAACCGACTGCAGTGTAAAACAACACAGAGGTTATTTGGGCCTTTGTTTCCCCTATTAGGACCCTTCCCAAAGGACAGGCACTGACCGGGCCAGATCTGCCAGCGGTTCCCAACCATAATTATTTTTTTGGTAAAATTCAAATTTTCCTGGAAGGGAACTTTTCATCCCAGCACATCTTACAAATGAAATATCTTGTTTTCACAACACTGAATCATTCCTTGGCATATTCTCCTAATGCAGATTAATGTGTATCTTTCCCATATAAGCGATTGTGTAAAGAAGCAAAACTATTCAGTAGGTGACTGGGCTGCCCCCCGGCCCCCCAACACATACACACACACACACATCGGAAAACTACCCGAGACCAGTAATTCACAAGAAGAGACAGCAGGAATTAATTACTCTGGCTTTTAATTACGATTCGCAAATCGAATGAAAGTCCTTTTGAGCATGAAGTCCTAACTTGGCTCGAGACCGGGAATCCCACCCCGTGCTGGTCGCACAGGGAACCTGGGCGTGGGGGCTCCCGGGGCGGCGCGGTGGCAGCCGGGGTGCGAGCTCATCGGCGCTCTCTCTCGTCTCTCAGGAGTTCTATGAGCATGCCAAGGCTCTGTGGGAGGACGAGGGAGTGCGTGCCTGCTACGAGCGCTCCAACGAGTACCAGCTGATTGACTGCGCCCAGTAGTGAGTAGCCTCTCTCCTGCCTCCACACACGGGACAGGCCTCGAGAAAATGCTAGAAGTCCCCCCTCCCTCTTTGCGGAAGAGTTGCGCCTGCCTGCGCTTAGAAAGTTCTAGTTGGGAGTCATTTGTTTGATAAAGCCCTTAATTGCACTTTTTTAGTGCAGCGACATTATTTTATACAAACAATTAGTGCCTGTTAGAGCCAAATGATAATTACTTGCAAAAAGGTAACGTTCGGAATTAATTAGCTTGAGGTAATTAATTGGATTGACCTCCAAGCTTTTAGGACGAGCAGGCAGGTCTTGTACTTTGAGTAATGTAAAAATACTATATTTTACCGCTATAATTTAAAAACCTAGAGAAACGGTGAGGGCAAAATCGTCCCTCCCCCCTCCCCGGCAACTGCCTTGCCATCTCTGCCATCGGGTAGGTGACTACAGTCAGCCGAGTTAGGTTTTGTGTTGAATTCCATTTCCTACCCTTCTTCATCCACACTGGGCTTCATCTCAAGGATGCTTGCCCCTGGCGGGGGGGGGGGGTCCTCTGTCCCGTCCAGTGGACATGGTCACACACGCCTGGAACGCTGAAGGGCTTACCGCCGCCCTCCTGTACATGTTACGTAGCGAGGACGTGAGGGTCAGGGCCCTAAAGAAACTAACGCAGCTTGTTTGCTGCTGTCGCACAGACACGCGAAGGGGTCTCAGGTAAACTACTCTGAGGCTGGAGTGTCTTGCGACTGGGGGGAGGGGGCGACAAGGGGCGAGACATTTGGGACGTTTCAGCCTTTCTTTCTGTGGGCGGCCGAAACTCAGAAATGGCTTTGCTGTTACATAGAAAAGACTAAGTAAGCAGGACCAGGGCTCCAGGCTGGCTCACCGGAAGCTAAAAGGGCATAACGGGGGAATTAACGTGCCTACCGGTTGAATAAATAGGAGGGAGGAGGAGGTATCGGCAAAGAAACGGCCAGGCCCCTAGCATCCTGTTATCTACGAATCACAGCCGCTTTTGCCAGGGTCTGTGAAACCCATCAGTTTATCTTTCCCTGGTCCCGCCTTCCCGTAGGAAGCGCACAGTGGGTTGTTTCCACGTGTCGCATACAGCGCTCTTTCATGGCTGGATATACGAGCCAATCTGTGTATTTTCTCAAGGACAGAAAAACAGTCCATCTTGGCCAGTGCCTGTGACCCCAAGCCCCTACCACTTCTTCAACAAAGTCCCTGATTTTCTCAAAAGTTTGAACTAAAAGCTGGAAGTGCTAATTATAGTAACTCAAAACAAATGGAAATCCTGGAATTGTTTGCGTTTTGTATTTTGGATCCAAGTCAGAAGCACAGGTACGAGATTAGGAGGCTTCACCCTCCCCGCTCCCAGTGTTCTTCTGGAAGGGGGAGGGTGCGACGATTTCATCAACAGTAACTCAGCCAGCTGTTTTGTTTTGTTTTGTTTTTATTTCGCACCGTGTAAAAGTTTTCTTTCACAGCCACGTTACACTGCTCCTGCAAGTTGTATCAGAAAATGGCAACATTTGCACAGTTTGTGGAAAGTTTTGAGGAAACTTGGGGGGGGGGGCGCATAGCTTAAAACTTTTAAAATGTCTTCCCTGGCGGGACGACCGGTACAGCCGTGCGCGTGCACTGGCCCAGCGTGTTTCTGGTTTAACTGCCTTTATGTTCAAGTTGCCATACGGGCACCTTTGCCCATTTCTTAAGCTGCCTATTTTTATTTGTTGAGCTGGGGTTTGGCTGGCCCGGCTCCAGATGTCTCTCTCACAAGATTTGGTGCTGATGATCTATTTATAGAACTGTGGTTCTGTTGCCATGGCAACGTGCTGGAGGCCAGGGCGGCTGGGGAGCTATTTCTGGACTGGTGCTCTAATGTAGGACTGATTGGGCAAGTTAGTATATCCTCTAAGCCAGACTAACTCCAAACTGGTAAAAAGGAAGGGGGAGAAAACTTTACAGAATTTCGTTAAGTAGACTTTTCTCCCTGAGGGATTTACTTTGCTGATGAGCCCACTTTTAAAACATTTCCAACCCCCCCGTTGCCCCCCCCCGCCCCGCACCCAAAAAAAAAAAAAAAAAAAACGCCTGGTTTTAACATTAATTTTCCATATTAATTAAATGACCCCAATCTTTCCAAAGTTAGTTTTCCCAATGGCGTGCCTAGTGAAACCACAGGGGCAGGACCCTCCTTGCTTTGGGAAGAAAGTGACGGCCACCGCCTGCTCTCACATCGTGCATGATGGGCTCTCGGGCCCCGAGCTCCTCCTCTTTGCAGGACCCCAGCCACAGAAAGATCCATAACCTGGATGGCTGGGAGGTTTCTTAAAAACGCAGTCTCCTATCTGGAGTGTTGTATTTCATGGACCAAACAGAACGGAAGGGCACTGTGTGCTTATTTCCTGTTCGGTGTGGTTAGGGCAGAAAGGGGCCCTTTGTGTCCGCCTCCTTTGTTCTCTCTTAATAAGTGAGATTCTTAAAAAGTAGGAGGAAGGGATACCCATTCTGAGTAATTCAAACAATCTCATTTTCATGAGTCCCTGGAGGGGAAAATGCTTGCTGCTTTTAAGTGTGCCATTTTACTTTTTATTTAAAAAAAAAAATGGAATGAAGTGTAGTATACAGTTCTTGAATTACTTGTCATTTTAGTCAAGGCCAGATAACTTGAACATTTTTAATTTTTAGTCATTATCAAATAAGACCAGAGCCAGCTCTTGTCCTGTGTTCTCCCTGTAGGCCGGGGGCCCCGAGTGTCCATTCCCAGTTCCTAGATCTATGAGCCAGATACGTTCATCTTAAATGCTGCTTGCGCCAAATAGGCATGGGGCCTAAACATAAACAACAAAGCTCCCACTGACTTAATGCTAACTACGACACCGGCATTTCCACCGAGCTCGGCTGGACAGCGAGGCAGGACTTGTGGGCAAATGGCATGAGCTCTCTGAACACCCCCGTGTGTCTGTCTTCTCCCCCCAGCTTCCTGGACAAGATCGATGTCATCAAGCAGGCCGACTACGTGCCCACTGACCAGGTATGCAAAAGTTCTCACAGTCCGAGGACTTGGAGCCCTCTCTCCAAGCTCGTCAAGATTTGTGTGCCCAGTTGGCAGTCAGGAAGACTCCAGTTAGATGTGGTGAGATCCGTTGACCTGGGTTTTGTTTCTAGGACCTGCTTCGCTGCCGCGTCCTGACTTCTGGAATCTTTGAGACCAAGTTCCAGGTGGACAAAGTCAACTTCCAGTAAGTGAACGGTTCCCCTTTTGAAAAGGGACTGGCTTCCTTCTGTCCCGCCAGCAGCAGGGTGACGGGTGTGCTCTGTCTCCCGCAGCATGTTCGACGTGGGCGGCCAGCGTGATGAACGCCGCAAGTGGATCCAGTGCTTCAATGGTAACGCAGGCCACGAGGAGCTCTGCTCTGAGGCCGTTTTGCTCTTTTAGTCGGTAAAGGTCGTTCCCGCCTCTAACCCGCATGGCTTCTGCTTTCTTGTGCCGCAGATGTGACTGCCATTATCTTCGTGGTGGCCAGCAGCAGCTACAACATGGTCATTCGGGAGGACAATCAGACCAACCGCCTGCAGGAGGCTCTGAACCTCTTCAAGAGCATCTGGAACAACAGGTGTGTGCGCACCCCCCCCCCCAGCCTTCCCCCCGTCTCTCAGCCGGGGGTCCTGTCCCCAATCCCCAGACCCTGTGCTTGGACATTGACCTTGCACCCCCTCTCTGGTAGATGGCTGCGCACCATCTCTGTGATCCTGTTTCTCAACAAGCAAGACCTGCTCGCTGAGAAAGTCCTCGCTGGAAAATCAAAAATTGAGGACTACTTTCCAGAATTTGCTCGCTACACTACTCCTGAGGATGGTACGTTCGTTCTCAGTTCACGGGGCCTATACGCTCATGAATACGCTAGACGTTTGCGTTCCTGGAGGGTGTTCTTGCCAGTGGCGTTGTAAGAGTCCCCAAAACGACCAGCCTCTAAGAACGGAAACCGCTCTGCGCTCCCGCCGCCAGGCTCTAAGGGAGAAGCTGCTTTCTGCTCACTTGCATAGGGAGAAATTAAGGGGCCCCAGTGATGCCAGCTCTACCTCACCACAATTTTTCCCTTTCTTCGTAGCGACTCCCGAGCCCGGCGAGGACCCACGCGTGACCCGGGCCAAGTACTTCATCCGCGACGAATTTCTGGTGAGTAGAGATGGTCTTCGGTTCTCTCTTGTTCTTCTTCTCCTCGGCGGTGTCAACTACCTCTCCGGTTGTTCCATTTTGTTTCACTGATGGCCAATGTGACTGGGGGGGGGGGCGGGGACACCCCGCGGACGAAGGCGGCGACTGTGTGTGGTCTGACTGTGTTGTCTTGTGTTTGTGCCGCAGAGAATCAGCACTGCCAGCGGGGACGGGCGCCACTACTGCTACCCCCACTTCACCTGCGCTGTGGACACCGAGAACATTCGCCGTGTGTTCAACGACTGCCGTGACATCATTCAGCGCATGCACCTTCGTCAGTACGAGCTGCTCTAAAAAGGGAACATCCAAATTTAAGTAAAGCCTTAAGCACAATTAATTAAGAGTGAAACGTAATTGTACACGCAGTTGATCACCCACCATAGGGCATGATTAACAACGCAGCCTTTCCTTTTCCCCCCAAGTGATTTTGCGAAACCCCCTCTTCCCTTCAGCTTGCTTAAATATTCCAAATTTAGAAAGCTTAAGGCAGCCTACAGAAAAAAGGCCACAAAAGTTCCCTCTCTCTTTCAGTAAAATAAAATAACAGCAGCAAACAGAAATAATGAAATAAAAGAAATAAATGAAATAAAATAAATAAATATTGTCTTGTGCAGCATTAAAAAAATCAAAATAAAAATTAAATGTGAGCAAAAGATGCGAGTCCTGTCGATTACTTACGGTTTCGAGCAAATGCCCCTTGTTTGTGGTTTTTAACTGCATCAGAAGTTGTCAACCTAATTGGGGTTTCTGGAAACAGTGTGCAGATAAAGTCCACCGCTGCCCTTGACCGAAGCCCATGCCACACAGAAAATCTTTAGCCTGTGTAAAGAATTCGGCATTGATCACTGACCGCCACCTTCTCCAGTCCGTCAACTTCCCTTGTGCATATCCTCACAGTGTGCCTGTTGTTCCTAGTCTCCCCCAAACGGGTGTCAGGTCTGGGGCTCTCTGCCCAGCCTGAGGATACGGACTCAGTTATGTGGGGGGAAATGCAGGAATTCAGTGATGCAAACCGGTGAGGGAGGGTGGGGTTACTCATGAGATGGCGCCCAGGGTAGAACTGTAGGAGATCATCACATTGCACACTTTACATACAATTTTGTCAGTTATCCCTCAAAACTGGGGACAAAGTGGAATAAGGAGCTATCAGATAGAAAGAAATGGTTTTGAAACAAATGGTTAAACATTTGGGGGGAAATTTAAGCTGGATCCCTACCTCGTTCCACACACACGGGAATTTTCTGCAGATCAATCTCCTGATTAAATTAACAAAAAAGTACTTTAATATGGGTATTTTTGCAAGTAAAATCCTGGTTTTTAGAAGGCCTCTCTAAGCATGACCTAATAGCCAAAAGCCACGGGGCGGGGCGGGGGGGGGGGTGGAGTCTACAAAATTAAGATTACATCAAATATGAATGGGGTGGAGACTGGGTGAAAATCTCTGACAAAGAGTTGATTTCCCTAATAAGCAAAGTGCTCTTAAAAGCTAATAAAGACTCGTAAAAATGCAAAGCACACGAACATACGGTGTACTTAAAAAAAAAAAAAAAAAAGATAGATACCAATAACATCAGGAAAAATGTGGAGTCTCCTAATGGGGTGGGGGTGGTCAGCGTTCATAGGCCCCACATGAAACTCACTGAAGCTGTAATGAGCTGTGGCTCGAACCTGAGGTCCACTTGGGCCCCCTGATCTTCATCTCCAGGCTCGTACCTTTCAGCTTGCGGTCACCCCAGGTGCTGCTTCCTGGAGAGGCGGGAGGATCTTCAGCACCAACCACTGCACCCTCGGAAACCGGCCAAACGAAACATTATGTTGATTCTGTAATTCAGACCAAAAATCCACTTACAGGTCTATTTTCCAGATAAAATTAATCCGTACCAAATTAATCCTCTAGCATAGCTCATCAGAGGTGAGCAAAATAAGCCCCAAGGAGGGCAGAAAAAGTAGCAAATGCCCCATCTCCATAAACCCTTCGGAAGCTTCCTGTGGAATATTCCGTCCACATAAAGACTGTGTGTACACCATGCAGGTTTAATTGCATAACCTTCGAAAGCACCCCCAGATTAATATACACACTCCCCCAAAGTAACATCAATCCACATGAGAAACTATGCAATTACAGCCAAAGCCCAGCCCACCCATCCCCGTCCTCCTCCGAAACACTCCAAATAAACAGCTAAACCTGGGTCCCAGCTCTCAAGACCAGCCCACCAAGATGGCCACCTCTTCCAAAATGGCTGCCTGTATGTCCCATACACAGAAATTCCAGAACCTTCTCTGAATAATCCACATAAGATTACCATAACACTAGCCACAGATCTATCAAAATCCGCAATCAAATTCTCAGGCCATAGAGCAGTTACACCAAAAACATGATACCCCAGAACCCCACCCCCCCTTGCTGGTCAAAACTGGCATATAATGACCTCCAGAGGGAGGGTCATAAAAGTCACGATTATCCAGTACCTATTATGTGCCAACCACTGCCCAATGAGCTGGTTCTGGCCATCACCACCATTTTACCAAGGAGTCCATGGAGGCCCAGAGAGGCCAAAGCACCCTGCTACAAGAAACATGGCTAGTAAACAGGGAAAATGGGCTTCAAACTCAGGTTGCCAAAGCCCACGGCTTGACCACCACACCATACTGTCCTTCTAGAAGATACAGAAAAAAGAGGGAAAGGTCTCCTTTGTTCTTTCCAGGATGTCGGTTGTCCAGGCGTCCATGACCTGTGACCCCAAAGGGAAATCCCGCAAGGCTCTCCTGGATCCCAGAGCCAGCAGTGAGGACGGGACGGCTGGACACACTCCCGCCCCCCCCCTCCCCCACCAGCTCAGAGGTTTGCAGTGGGGCCACCGCCAGTCACTCAAATGTGTCTGAGGCCCCTCTATTCCTCAGGACTTAATCCTTCTATTTAAAACATTTCCATTTCTATCTTCCCTCTGAGCTGGCCCCAAACATAACTTGTACAGGGCTACTTTAAAACCTAAAATCTAGGGTCTTCAGAAAGCCAAATAATTATGAAGAATTTCATTTAAATCTTTGATTACAAGTAGCCATTAGTTTTTAAAATTTCAGCTGAATTTCACATCTCTGTTTGACTGCAAAACAACATATTTTTCTAAAGGTAACAGTTTGTTAATTACAGTGTTTTAGATATCACTTTCCAAGGGGATATAGACCATATGTAACTACTGACCTTTTAGAGAACAAATAAAAACTAATAAACCACCAAGCCCCGCCAATAAGGCCCAATATGAGGAGGGTCTAGAATTGAGTGTTACCTTTATCCGTCTTCATTTTTATTTAAATGTGGGCAAAATTACAGCCCCAAAATGACCACCTCTGCAAAACCTTTCTGTGTCAGATGGCATTCTCTTATAATGGTTTCTTGGACATTACTGGTCATCTTTTTATGCAACAAACGTCCAGGGAGTGTGGGACCTCGCCAGCCACTGAGAGTTTTGCTCTCCTGGGGTTTATATTCTATCAGGGGAGGCACACATTTACTAAATAAATAATCAAAAAAATTCCAGATGGTGACAAGGTCTCTGAGCTAATAAAAAAGACTGGGGCGATGGGGAATGGGAAATATTGGGGGAGGGATTCCACTTGAGGTAGAATAGCCAGAGAGGACCTCTCGAGAAAGGTGATTTTTCTTATGGGAACACGAAAGACGAGAAGGAGCTAGCCGTCCATGTATGAGTAGCTAACATGAGTATTTTTTAATATTGATTATGAAAACATTATCATTGGGGCGCCTGGCTGGCTCAGTCCGTGAAGCATGCAACTCTTGATCGAGGGGTCGTTGAGTTCAAGCCCACATTGGGTGTAGAGATTACTTAAATAAATAAAAAACAAAAACCCATTATAATTAATATTTATGGGTTACTTGACCATGGGATTAAGTGCCATCCTGCGCCCTCTTTGTGGATTCTCTCATTTAATCTCCTTGAAACCCTTTGAGGATGTATCCTATCATCTGTACAAGATGTACCCAATCTGAGCCCCACTGTACAAAACTGTGACAAGTGGTACCTAAAACACTGTGAATAATTTATGCAAATTATGCTTTTAACAACAGTTACACTAAAAACGCCACTGCAGTAAGCGCTTCATCTGAGTGATTGCTGCCCAGCTTCCCATTTCGGAGTTAGGGGCTTTGGTGTCTCGGTGATAATCTTCCTGGGTTTAATTAAGCAATCACATACTACCAAACGACTCAAGTTTTCGGGTTTCGTCTCATTTATCTTCTGGATCAGTCAGGAATGTGTCCAGCGGCACATGACAGACCCCTGCCCCGGAGGGCCGCAGACGAAAAGGGGCTTGTAACTCACTTCACAAGAACCCTGAGGAGTTCTGAGGGTGGTCCCTGGTGTCATGTGAGCAGCTCCTGAGCAGGCCGGCCGAGGCCTCCACGACTCTCCCTGGCTTCTCTCTCAGGCTCACAAGAGGGTATCACATCTTAGCCCAAGGCAGAGAGGACAGGGACAGACAGCCCGGCCAACTCCGTCTTTTATCAGGAATGCAGATGCTTTGGAGCCGCCCTTCCATTTTCCCCACCATGTGAAATACACACAGATGTCTAGATAGCAAGAGAGTTAGATGGCTAGATAAATAGCTAGTTAGCTAGACAGACAGAAAAGTACACGTTTAGTAACACTACCTCACACACACACACACACACACACACACACGACTGACAATGTTCTGTTGCACACACCTTGAAGGAACATCTAGAAAGATGTATCAAGTTCCTGTAGTTTTTAAGGATTAGGGAAGAGGATAGGAAGAAACTTTCAGATCATAAGAGATTAATTTGTATAATTCTATGTAAATCAGTTTGAAAGCCTAGATGAAATAGATAGTTGTCCAGAAAAAAAACACTGTATCTCAAAACTGACCCCAGGGGAGACCAAAAAAAAAAAAAAAAAAAAAAAATCTAAGCAAATCAGTTACCATAGGAGGAAAAAAATACAGAGCCTCGTGAGCAGCATCACGGGCAGGCTCCAGGCGCTCGCCGGAGTGGGAAACCAGTGACTGCAGGGAAGCAGGCGGCAGGCCTCTGGCGTGTCTGTTTCTTGACCTAACTGCTGATTAAACAAATTTGAGAAAATTCATTGAGCTATTCACCTGTGATTCATGCAGATTTCAGTCTGCAGACTTAAAAAATGTACACTTGGAAATGAGAGAAAGGAAGAAGGCACCAGAGCCAGGTCGTTTTACAGAGAATTCTACCTAAACCTTCAAAGATCAAATAATTCTAATGCTGCTTAAATTATTCCAGAGTACAACCAAAGGAAAACTTCAAAATTGTTACTGTAAAGCAAGTACAACATTGATTCTAAAACATCCCAAACACTGCATCCAAAAATAAAATTATAGACCAATCTCACTTACGATATCCGTGTGAAAATCTTAAAATAGAAGCAAACAGAATCCAATATTACCCTTAAAAACTAATACATCATGCCTAGGGGAGACTTATTCTACAAATTCAAGGCTGGTTCAATATTAGCAGAACAGTAATGTTTGCCAAAATTTAATACCCATTTATATTTTTGGAAATCCAATAAAATAGTAATCAATGGGTGCCTTAATACAATGACTATATGGATACCATATATCTCTACATATGTAGTACGCTGTATATATGCACATACAGTATCTAAAATATACTTTATCTCCTATATAAAGGAGATACTGTATCTCCTATATAAAGGAGATTTTGTTTCTTATACAAACATATTAAATATTATAAATATGCTAAATATATTTAAATATTAGTTATATTAACAACTGATTATGCAACCAATTACTATAGATATATTAAATATCTATAAAATTTCTTTCTCCCCAGGCCAGCATTTTACTTAAGGAGAAACCTCCAAAAGCTTTCCCACTAATGTCAAGAACAAGAAACAAAAAAGGCAAGGATGTCATACTGCCGTACTGTTTCTCACTGTACTGGAAATATGCACTAATTCAAGTAGACAAAAGAAAGCAATGAGAGGCCTGAGAATTTGAAAGGAAGTAACACTTCTATTTTTATCTTTTACTGCAAATAATATAAGTATCATGAGCCCCCCCCCACAAAAATCCAAAGAAAAATAATTACTAAAAAACAAGAGTTTAATAAAGAACAGGTTTATGAGATCAACATGAAAAATCAATAGCCTTAACAATGGACAGAACATCCAGACAGGAAATCAATAAACAGCTGACATGAACAATACTATCGATCAAGTGGACCTAACAGATATATACAGAACTTTCTTCTGAGCAGAAATAGGATACATCAATGTTAGGTCACAAAACAAATCTTAACAAATTTAAGAAGACCAAAATTATTCCAAGTGTCTTTCCCATCCAAAAGAAAATAAAACTAGAAATCAGTTAACAGCAAGAAATGAGAAAATTCAAATATGTAGAAACTAAATAATACATTCTTGGGGCACCTGGGTGGCTCAGTCGGTTAAGCGTCTGGCTTCGGCTCAAGTCATGATCTCACAGTTTGTAGGTTCGAGCCCCGTGTCGGGCTCTGTGCTGACAGCTCAGAGCCTAGAGCCTGTCTTCAGATTCCGTATCTCCCTCTCTCTCTGACCATCCCCTGCTCGTGCTGTCTCTCTCAAAAATAAATAAATAAATAAACAAACAAATAAATAAAATAAATAAATAATACATTCTTGAATGACTTTTGGGTGAAAGAGGAAATTAAAAGGAATTTTAAGATTTTATTTATTTTTTATTAAAAGAATTTTTTTAGATTTATTTGTTTATTTTGAGAGAGACAGAGATAGTGCAAGAGAGGGAGGGGCAGAGAGAGAAGGAGACAGAGAATCCCAAGCAGGCTCCATGCTGCCAGCGCAGAGCCAGATGGCGGGGCCCAAACCCACGAAACCACAAGACCATGACCTGAGCCAAAACCAAGAGCTGGACACCTAACCAACTGAGCCACCCAGGTGCCCCAGGTTTTATTTTTAAGTAACCTCTACACCCAGCATGGAGCTCGAAGCCACAACCCTGAGATCAAGAGTCACATGCTCCACCAACTGAGCCAGCCAGGTGCCCCAAAAGGAATTTTAAAAGTATCTTTGAGACAGACAAACTGAAGATAAAACATACCAAAACCTGAGGAATGCAGCAAAAGCAGTACTAAGAGGGACATTTATAGTGATAAACACCTACATTAAAAAAGAGGAAAGATCTCAAATAAACAACCTGACTTTACATCTCAAGGAACTAGAGAAAGAACAAACTAAGCATAAAGCTAGCAAAAGAAAGTTAATAAGATTAAGGCAGACACATATCAAATAGAAAAACAATAGAAAAGAAACCCCAGAAGTTGGTTTTTTGAGAAGATAAACAAAAGCAACAAACCCTCAGCTAGACTAAGAAAAAAAAGGGAGAAGACTCAGGGGCACCTGGCAGGCTCAGTCGGTGGAGCAAGTGACTTTTTTGATCTTGAGGTCCTGGGTTTGAGTCCCAACTTGGGTGCAGAGATGGCTTAAAAATAATTTTTTTTAAGAAAAGAGAGAAGACTCAAATTTAAAAAATCAGAAATGGGGGCACCTGGGTGGTTCAGTTGGTTAAGTGTCTGACTTTGGCTCAGGTCATGATTTTGCGGTTCCTGAGTTCGAGTCCCACATCAGGCTCTGTACTGACAGCTCAGAGCCTGGAGCCTGCTTCGGATTCTGTGTCTCTCTCTCAACTCTCTGCCCCTCCTCTACTTGTGCCCTGTCTCCCTCTCTCTCTCTCTCTCTCTCTCTCTCTCTCAAAAATAAACATTAAAAAAAACATTTAAAAAATCAGAAATGAAAGAGGAGACATTACAACAGATGCCTCAGAATTAAGGGTCATAAGAGAATATTATGAACAATTTTATGCCAACAAATTGGATAACCCAGAAGAAGTAGATAAATTCTTAGAAACATACAACCTACCAAAACTGAGTAAGAAGAAACAGAAAGCCTGAACAAACCAGTAACAATGAAGGAGACTGTATTAGTAATCCAAACTCTCCCAACAAAGAGAAGCCCAGGACCAGACAGCTTCATGGGTGAATTCTACCAAACATTCAAAGAAGACTTAATACCAATTCCTCTTAAACTCTTCCAAAATAACAGAAAAAGAGTGAACACATCCAAACTCATTTTATGAATCCAGTATCACCCTGACACCAAAGCCAGATAAAAGATACCACAAGAAAAGAAAACGACAGGCCAATATCCCTGATGAACACAGATGCAAAAATCCTCAATAAAATACTAACAAATCAAACTTAATAGCACATTAAAAGGATCATATACCATGACCCAGTGGGATTTACTCCTTAAGATGCAAAGACAATTCAATATATGCAAACCACTGTGATACGATACATTAACAAAATGAAGGATAAAAAAATTACACGATCATCTCAACGGATGCAGAAAAACATTTAACAAAGTTCAATATCCATTCATGATAAAAATTCTCAACAAAATAGCTATAGAAAGAACTCACAACAACTCGATAAAGGTCAATATGAAAAAAGTCCACAGCTAATACCATAACCAGTGGGGGGAAAAAAACTCAAAGCTTTTCCTCTAAGATCCAGTACAAGGCAAGGATGCTAACTCTTGCCACTTCTGTCCAAGACAGTACTGGAAGTTGGATCCAGAACAACTAGACAAGAAAAAGAAGTAAAAGTCATTCAAATTGGAAAGGAAGAAGTAGACGTATCTCTGTTTGCAGATAACTAGGATAATACAGGTAGAAAACTCTAGAGACTCAACAACAAAACCTGTTAGAATAAATGAATGCAGCAAAGTTGTAAAAGTAAATATCAACATGTAAAAATCAGTCACATTTCTATACACAAACAACAAACTATCCAAAAAGGAAGTTAAGAAGACAATCTAGGCCTCGGGAAGACGGCACAGGAGGCTGGTGACATGGAGGACGGGCAGCTTTCGACTTGGATTCTGACATGCCGGCAGCCCCCAGTGACGGGCCCCCACAGGTGCTGAAAACACTAGGTGGGGACAGCAGAGTGAGGCCCTTCCGGGGCAGTGCAACACCGTGTGCAGCAGTGTCACATCATCGGACTGTTAAACATGTGGATTCAAGTGAGGAGAGTTCTTCTGATTCAGATGACGATAGCTCTCTTTGGAAACGCAAGCACAAGCGACAGAAATGTTTTAACTCTCCTCCCAAGCCTTTTCAGTTTGGCCCCAGCAGCCAGGAACCAGCTGTTCCTGGAGGAAAGAAGGTTAACAACATAGGGGGTGCTATGCTCCAAGAATAGAATCAAGACTCTGTGGCCACTGAACGTGGTATCTTGGGAATGGAGGTACTACTGACAGAAGCAGACAATCAGGACCTACAATCAATTGCTTGCTAAGAAACGTAAGAGGAAATCTCAAGAACGTACAAAAGAATTAGACAAACACCTAGATAAATATATGCATGGCGGCAAAAAAAAAAAAAAAAGGGATCAGAGGAAGAGGAAAATGTGCAAGGTCATCTCACACAGAAACGGCCTGTTAAAGACAGACTAGGGAACAGACTAGAAATGAACTATAAAGGCCAGTATGAGATCGCAGAGGACGATCTGCAAGAGAAAGTGGCTGATGAAATTTCATTCAGGTTGCAGAAACCAAAGAAAGATCTGATCGCGCAAGTAGTGAGGATGAATGGGAACAAAGGGTCAACTGAACTTCTGATGGAAACCGCTGAAGTTGACTAAATGGTGGCCCTGTCATAATGAATGCTAGTTGAAGACGAGGACCTAGTGGAGTTTTCCTGAATCTCCTGAAAACCATTCCTAGTATCGATGAGGAACAAATTAAAGCCATTTTCTGCATTGAAAATCCAAAGGAGTATGAACATAAAAAGGCTGCTAGGAAGAGAAGAACACAAGTGTTGGGGAAAAAAGATGAAACAAGCTATTAAAAATCTAAATTTTCAAGAAGTTGACGCAACATTTTGAGAAACTTCTGCAAGTGATATGAATGAGGGACTGGCCTCTCTCTCTCTTTTTTTAATATTTGTTTTAGAGAGAGAGAGAGAGAGAGAGAGAGCACGCGAACACATGCGCAAGGGAGGGAGGGGCAGAGAGAGAGGGAGACACAGAATCCGAAGCAGGCTCCAGGCTCTGAGCGTCAGCACAGAACCCAACGTGGGGCTCAAACTCACGAACCGAACCGTGAGACCATGACCTGAGCAGAAGTCAGATGCGTGCTTAACCGACTGAGCCACCCAGGCGCCGCTGGGCCTGGCCTCTCTTGACGAGCCCCCGGGAGGCCATGGAGAGACAAAGGTGGCCGTTAGAGGAAGCCATCAAGGTTGATCATTCTCACGATTTGGACTGGATATCTTTCAGTACATTTTGAAGCATAAGTCTTTCTAAAATAACAATGTAATAAGCCATTTCTACTGAGATTGCTTTGTTTCACTTTGCACTGATAAACATAAAAATCTGGAGAGAAAGAACTGTTTTCTTGTTTAAAAAAGAATTGGATTTGTGGGGAGATGAATGTTATTGACAGAAACATTTCTCAAGTCTGACAAAATACTTAAAAGTATATAGCAGAGGATTTAATTTCTCAATCTGTTGTATGTGTTAATTATTACTAATTGATAATTACTTTTGTCCAGGCCATAGTAACATGCTGTTTAAAAACTTGTTTCCTTTTTCTGATTTATCACTGCAGTGAATTATAATTGATTTCAAAACATTCCATTAAAAGATTCTAATGAGGCACATAAATTGTTAAGCTATTACAAATGCATTCAAATTTAGTTTTTCTGTGTTCTAAGAACTTTTAGGCAATTATAAGCATAGAGACTAAAATTAAAATAGGTTTATAACTAATGGCTTTTCCCACTTACTTGTCCTGAAGTAAATTAAAATCAGAAGCTTTTCAAAGAAGTACTGTTTCTTAACTTTAACTTTGTTTTTGACTACTTTTTAATTAGCTTGATCATACACTAAATACTACATGTGATCCATACCTATGTAATTACCATGGACATTTTATTTTATTTATTTTTTAACATTTATTTATTATTGAGAGACAGAGACAGAGCATGAACATGAGAGGGGCAGAGACAGAGAGGGAGACACAGAATTTAAAGCAGCTCCAGGCTCTGAGCTGTTAGCATAGAGCTCGACACTGGGCTCAAACTCACAAACCACGAGACTGTGATCTCAGCTGAAGTCAGATGCTTAACCCACAGTCACCCAGGTGCCCCATACCATGGACATTTTAAAAGTTTGCAGTGGTTGCCTGCCTAAGACTATTTTGCCTTATGTTAAAAAAAAAAAAAAAAAAAAAAAAAAAAAGCTGGGTATTAAAAAAATGTTACATTGGCAAAAGAAAAAAGAAAGAAAAAAAAAAACCAATCCCATTCACAGCAGCAACAAAAAGAATAAAATATTTATGTATAAACTTAACCAAAGAGGTGAAATACTGGTATGCTGAAATTATAAAACGTCAATGAAGGAAATTAAAGAAGACACAGGTGAATGGAAAGACATCACATGTTCATAGACTGGAAAATAAATATTGTTAAAATGTCCAGACTAACCCAAATTATCTACAAATTCAATGTACTCTCTATCAAAATCCCAAAGACATTTTTTACAGAAATAGAAAAAAATCCTAAAATTACTGTGGAACAAAAGACCTCAAATAATCAAAACTATCTTGAATAAGAAGAAAAACACTAAAGGCATCATACTATGAAACACATTTCAAAACATATTAAAAAGCTACAGTAACCAAAACAGTATAGTGCTAGCATTAAAAATAGACATATACACCAATGGAACAGAATAGAGAGCCCTCAAATAAATCCTCACACCTATGATCAATTGATTTTTGACAAGAGTACGAATGAGGAACAGGACAATCTCTTTATTAAAGGGTATAGGGAAAACTGTATTATCTACATGCCAAAGAATGAAATTGGACTCTTACCTCACACAACATACACAAATCAACTCAAAATGGATTGAAGACATAAATATAAGAGCAATTATAATTAATGTAAGAAAATATAGCAGAAAAGCTTATACCCTGGTTTGGAGCATGATTTTTTGGATATCAGCAAAAGCACAGGCAACAAAAGCAAAAAACAGACAAGTGGGATTACATCAAACTAAAAGCCTTCTGTATAGCAACAGAAACCATGAACAGAGTGAAAAGGCAACCAGCCCATGGAATGGGGGAATGTATGTGCGAACCACACATCTATTAAGGGGTTAATATCCAAAATACATATCCAAAAATCAATAGCAAAAAACCAAATAACCCAATTATAAAATGGACAAAGGACCTGAATAGGTATTTCTCAAAAGAGGACATACAAAGGACCAAAAGGTACCTAAAAGGTGTTCAACATCACTGATCACCAGAGAAATGCAAATCAAAACTGTCCCTGAGAGGTCATCTTACACCTATTAGAACGGCTATGGTCCCAAAGCCAAAAGGTAAGTGTTGATGAGGATGTGAAGAATATGAAATCCTTGTAGGCTGCTGATGGGAATGTAAATTGGGACAGCCGTTATGGAAAACAATATGGAGGTTCCTCAAAAATTAAAACACAATGAACTTATGATCCAGCAATCCTACTTCTGGGTAGGGAGCCAAAAGAAATGGAATCAATATCTTGAAGACATATTTACCCTCCTGTGTTCACTGCAGTGATACTCCCAATAACCGAGATAAGGAAACAACCTAAGTCTGTCTAGAGATGAATGGATAAATAAAATGTTGCAGAGACATTCAACAGAATATTATTCAGTCATAAAAAGGAAGTCCTGCCACTTATCATAATATGGATGAATCTGGATAACATCATGCTAAGTGAAATAAGCCAGAAACAGAAAGACAAACACTGCAGGACCTCCCTTACATGTGGGGGGGTCTAAAGGAGGCTCACAGAGGCAGAGAGAATGGTGGTTACTAGGGGCTAGGGGGAAGGGACAAAGGGGAAATGTTCACAGGTAAAATTTTAGTTATACAAAGCACAGCAATGTGACCATAGTTAATGCTGTATTGTGTACTTGAAATTTGCTAAGAGTAGATTGTAAGTGTTCTCGCCACAAAGATGAAATGAAAATGGTTACTGTGTGAGGTGATGGGCATGTTACTTAATTTGACTATGGTGACGGTTTCACGATGCAGACATATATCAAAGTGGCAAGCTGTACAACTTAAATATATATTTTTAAATTGTCAATTATCCCTCAATAAAGATGGGGGGTTGAGAATCAATAACAGGAGAAAAGTAAAACAATAAAGCTTTTAGAAGAAAACACAGGAGACACTGGCTGGACAGGGCCCCACCCTGCACTTGGTTTCTAGGTCCCGTACATCTAGTTTAACTTGAAGCTTTTCCTCTAACCCCTTTACAATGTAGCTGCTGAACTGCTGAAGGAACAAGGTTGTCTGTCCCATAGAGTTTTCCATATTTTAGATTTTTCTGATGACATCCTCATAGGATAGATCCATTTGGAATTCTGATTAGAACTACTTTTAAGAATTACAAAATTAGGGGCTCCTGGGCGGCTCAGTCGGTTGAGCGTCCAACTCTGGCTCAGGTCATGATCTCAGCCCCCTGCGCTGGGCTCTGTGCGGACAGCTCAGAGCCTAGAGCCTGCTTCAGATTCTGTGCCTCCCTCGCTCTCTGCCCCTCCCCCGCAGCTCGCTCTCTCTCTCTCTCTCTCTCTCTCTCTCAAAAATGAACATAAAATTTAAAAAAAAAGAATTACCAAATTATTAGGGAAACTGGAACAGTAACTGATATTTGACAATATTTTTAAAAAGTTATGTGAACTCGTGTGTGTGTGACAGGGAATTAGAGTTAAACGTCTTAAGGAATTCTAATCTTTTAGGTGTACCCTCTGAAACAAAATACCGATGTTCCCAGATAATCTAGCCGGGTGGAGGGCAGGGTGGGAGATGGACCAAGGGTGTGCCGGTAACAGCCCAACGGCAGACTCCCTGGCACGGAGGTGGGGGCAGGGGAGCCCTGGTTTGTAGTATTTGCCAATTTCCCCATGATGTAAACACGCCCATCACTCTCAGCAGTACACCCCTGAACGTGGACTTGGGAAGGGAGGAGCTCTTGGCAGACGGGGCGACGCGGCTCCAGCAAGTCACCGATAGGGGCAGAGATGAAACAGGACTGCGGGGACTAGATATGTGCTGAAACCAAGTGATGCGGATGGGGGTTCATGGTACTATTCTCTCTAAATGTGTTTACTGAGCTATCACAGACATAACATCGTATTTGTTTGAGGTGCACCACGTAATGATGTGATGCATGTATATATTCCAAAACCATCACCACAGTAAGTTTAGCTAACATCCAGCGCCACTCATAGTCACAAAACTTGTCTTTTCCTGTGGTGACCACTTTTAAGAGCTACCCTCTTAGGAGCTTTCAAATATACAGTAAACTATCGTCACCATGCTGTACATTACAATCCCATTTCGTTCTGTATATTCTTGACATTTTAACTAAAAATTTAAAAAGAAAAATCCTTGGGACCCCCGGGCGGCTCAGTTGGTTAAAGGTCTGACTTTTGATTTCAGCTCAGGTCATGATCTCATGGTTCGTGGGTTTGAGTCCCGCATCAGGCTCTGTGCTGGCAGTGGGCAGCATGCTTGGGATTCTTGGTCTCCTTCTCTCTGCCCCACCCCCGCTCACTCTCTATCTCTCAAAATAAATAAACATTAAAAAACAAACAAGAAATCTCCAAAAAAAGAAAAGAAAAAAGAAAAATCCTAAATTTCGAGATTAAGTTTTTTAAACCTTTTAATGTTACAATTGGTCCCTGCAAATAATTATGACTAGGAACCGCACGAGCACATCAGCAGTCCATGGCGGCAGTAAGAGCTACTGTGTTACTGGGAGCCTACTACCCACTCCACCCTGGCTTAAGTGTTTTACAAGGAATAACGCAGTGGGCTATTATTATCCTGTTTCACAGATGAAGAAACTGAGGAGTAGAAAGCCAAACAATTTCTTTGGTTTATGTTCACACAGCCAAAAAATGGCAGAGTCGGGATTCAAATCCAGGTAGTCAGGCTCCAGAACCTATGATTGATTGATTGGTTTAAATGTTTATTTTTGAGAGAGAGAGAGAGAGAGAGAGAGAGAGAGAGAGAGAGAGAAAGAGAGAGAGAACGAACATGAGTGAGGGAGGGGCAGAGAGAGAGGGAGACACAGAATCTGAAGCAGAATCCAGGCTCCACACTGATAGCACAGAGCCCGACGCGGGGCTTGGACTCATGGACTGTTAGATCATGACCTGAGCCAAGTCGGACGCTTAACCGACTAAGCCACCCAGGTGCTCCCAAACCTGCGATTTTAAACTCTGATCCAAGACACTTTATTTTTTTTTATAATTTATAATTTTTTTATTTCCTTAAGTAATCTCTAAGACCAACGTGGGGCTCCAACTCACGACCCTGAGGTCAAGAGTCACATGCTCTACTGAGCCAGCCAGGCACCCTGCTTCATTTTAAAAAAACCACTCCGAATTGCTAGATTGGAAATAAACCCTGCAATGCAGCCCACTGACAAAACGCTGTTTAGAACTGTTTTCTAATCACAAGTCTGATGAGTGCCTCCCCTAGACCAGAACCAGACCAGATGATGGCTCCTATCTTCATGAAGCACGCCCCTGCTGGGAGGCCAAGTACTTTTCTAAAATGGGATTTCATTTTTATGGGGCTCAGTGGAGCAGGGTCAAGGGGACTGCTGATACAAAGTTTTGGGTTAGTCTTTTATCGACATGGTGTTCTGGTAGTTTCTCTGCATAAGTCTGTGAAGAGTAATTTCTTCCATAGTTTAAAAACACAACACAAGAAACGACAGGTGTTGGTGAGGATGTGGAGACACGGGGACCCGCTTGCACTGTTGGTGGGAATGCAACCTGGTGCAGCCGCTCTGGAGGACAGTCCGGGGTGCCTCAAAAAGTTAAAAAGAGAACAACCCTATGACCCAGCAATGGCACTACTAGGTGTTTACACAACGGACACAAAAACGCTAGTTCAAAGGAGCACATGCACCTCTGGGTTGATAGCAGTGCTACTGACAACAGCCAAATTGTGCAAAGAGCCCAAATGTCCATCGACTCATGAGTCGATAAAGATGTGGTATGTATGTGTACGTACACACACACACACACACACACAGGAATATTATTCAGCCATAAAAAAGAAAGAACTCTAGCCACTTGCAATGACAGGGATGGAGCTAGTAAGTAGTATGCTAAGCAAAATAAGCCAGAGAAGGACAATTACTGTATGATTTCACTCATGTCTGGAATTTAAAAAGCAAAAACAGGGGCGCCTGGGTGGCTCAGTCGGTTGAGCGGTGTGACTCTTGGTTTTGGTTCAGGTCATGATCTCAGGGTTGTGGGATGAAGCCCCATGTCAGGCTCCAAGCTGAGAATGGGACCTGCTTGGGATTCTCAGTCTCTTTTCCTCTGTTCTTCTCCCCGGCTCATGCTCTGTCTCTCTCTAAAATAAATAAATAAGTGAAACAAAACAAACAAGCAAAGGGGGAAAAAGAGAGATGCAAACCAAGAGACAGACTCTTAACTCTAGAGAACACTCTGGCGGGGCCCAGAGGGGAGGCGGGCAGGGGCTGGGGGCTAAGGATCGCACTTGGCGTGACGGGCATCGGATGATGTATGGAGGTGTCGAAGCGCTGTATCGGACACCTGAGACTAATGTTACATGGTGTGTTAACTACTTGGAAGTTAAGTAAAAACTTAAAAAAAAAATGTTTTCACTCTTTGTCATAGGACAGACCATTTTACCCACTCAGCAAATAGCTACTGGGCACTTACAATCTGCCAAGCGCTGTGCTGGGCACCAGACGGACAGCGGCCAACAGGGCAGGAAAGCCCTCTCGTTCTAGAGGGAGAACTGAGACAGTAAAATGGTAACCTGATAAACAGTCAAGGTAACTCAGCAGGTTACGAGGTCCACCTAAAGCCATGTGACGTGGTGGTGGCCGGCATCACTTCAGAAGGTGTGATCAGGAAAAAATAAAATAAGACATAAAATAAAACAAGGGGTGCCTGGGTGGCTCAGTCAGTTAAGCATCTCACTCTTGATTTTGGCTCAGGTCCCAATCTCACAGTTTGGGAGTCCGAGTCCCGTGTCTGGCTCTGTGCTGACAGTGTGGAGCCTGCTTGGGATTCTCTTTCTCCCTCCCTCTCTCTCTCTGCCCTCCCCCCAAATAAATAAACTTTAAAAATATGAAAAAAATAATAAAAAAGGTGTGATCAGGGAAGGTGTGTCTGAGGAGGTGACACCGGCCTGAGGCCAGAAATGTGGGAAGAGGGTGAGGGCTGAGGGAGGAGCTCAGGCAGAGGGCACAGCCCCTGGCAAGGTCCGGGGTGCACCCCATGTCACCGAAGCACACATTTTGAGACACACACGTGTGCTTGTTAATTCAGGACTTTCACGATGCTGCCTGGGACCTCTGCCCTTGCACCTCAGACCTCAGGTCCTTCCTTTCCAGACTGAGGTTCTACCGAAACACAAACCAAAGGTGGAGAGCTGGGTTGGGAGGGGTTGGCAGGAGGGTGAGGTGATGGAAGGAGCGGCTGTTGGAAAGAGAGTTGTGGAATGAACCCACTGGAGAAACAGGACGGCATTTCAGTCAACTTTCTGCTGAAACGAATGAGCTCATCAACGTGGCATTCTTGATACCTCGGAGGTGAGCGCAGGACTTCACTTGCGTAGACGGCTCCCATATAGACACATCTTGGCTGCTTCACTTGCGTAGACCGTTCCCATAGAGACACATCTTGGCTGCTTCAGAGATGAAGTTCAAGTCCGAGAACAACTGAGTTCAGCTCTCAGAGGAATCCATGAGCCACAGGTAAGAATTGGTTCCTCACCTTTTTCCAAAAGGAAAGAAAAGAAAAAGGAAAAAAAGGCTGTGAGGTGCCATGGTTGGGGTAGCTCAAAAGAAAGAGAGAGTCTCCATTAAATTGGGTTTCAGTGAACAAAGACTTTAAGAAATGGATAATTGCACACAGGGCTGGGATTATTAAACAGCCCCTCAAACTAGGGATCCTTCGACACCGTAATAACTGGCCAGTAAGGGCATGTGAAACTACATTCTTTAGGGTTTTATAATTTAATAATGCTTAGCAAACATCTGAAGAGCCATTAAAAATCACACCGCAAAAACAAAATCACACTGTATTTGATTTCAGTATTTCTCCCACTGCTCTGTGTTTCTCAATTATTAAGTAGCCTTTGTTGGGAATGTCCACAGTGACATGTTTTCTCAGGTCTCTCAAGTGTGAAACGTCTTAGGCTCCTAAAGTTCAAGGAACCCTTCAATGTAGTTCCATTTGGGTAATTTGGCGCTACAATGTTTCCCCTTAGCTTCAGACTAAGACGCAGATCACAAATGGAAGGGCCGCGCCAAGGTGTAGATCAAGCAAACAGAGGCTCCCAAAGAAAAACGATAACGGGTAAGGGAGAAACCAGACTAATCCAGAAAATTTTAAGGAAAAATTCATATTGTTTTGCCTTCACACAGAAAGGAATTATCATCCCTGGAAGAGCTAGAATAATTCTTATTTGTCTCCTGGAACAAGAATCCAACAAAGGAATGAAATGCATTTCACACAAGAGAGGAGGTCTCTCCTTAATTAGTAACTGAAAATCTAAAAATCAGGAGGTAATTCAGGTTAAATTCAAAACGACAGTACGTGATAACAAAGCATTAAACCTTTACCCATAAAATGATAGCTTATTATACAACCAATTGAGAAATTACATGTAGAATTCTCTAATTGCTTCCATCCACAACTATAAACATCCCCATTATCTTCATATAGAGGTTCAAATATTCTTGTAATAGTTGTAACAATACATTGAAGTTGTAATACTAGCTTATCCTTTGCCTTAAGGCTTTTACTCTTATGAAGGAGTAATACCAATACAGAAACCACAGGGGTCCCAAGTGTCTGCCTGTGACGGGAAGAGTCCATGCGATCACGGCTCAATCCTCAACGAAACCCGTTGATGTGCTGAAAGCAAAAGCTCAGAGTCTTGCAATCCTTTCTATCCCACAAAGACAGAAACAGAAACCCAGGATTTGCTTTATACCTCCCTCCCTCCAATAAAAATTCTACTTAAGGGTCACCTACTTCTTCAGTTAGAAATTTTAAGTTTGGACACAGAATTAACTCATCTATACATGCAATCAAGGCAAGGGCTTTTTCAGGTACCCTTCAGTGCATCTTCAGACACCCGGACTTTCACTGTAGGAGTTTACATTCAGATGAGCTGTCAGATGAGTTTCGCTTTCTGCCCCTGCCCTCAGAAAAAGCAATTCTGACCACTGTTCTTTTGCATCCCACTGCGGCTCTGAGTCTGTCAAAGCTGCTTCAAGACCTTGGCAACATTCAGAAGGACGCTGTGCGTTAGGCTTGCTTCTTGCCCATTTGGTTCTTCCTAAAATGACCCTGAGGCTTTGTCTTCTGACCCTGATGCTTGACACACTACTTTACAAAGTGAGAGATGAATTACATCAGAGCAAATGGGATCCAGACAACAGCCTGGGGGGGTTAATGCAGAAAGGCTGGGAATGAGCATGCAAAACTGGCCAGTGTGATTCTCCATACCAATGGGTCCCAAGAGCAGACACATCACGCTGCTTTGTGAAGGTTCAAAAGCATTTCAGTTTGGTAAGTTCTTTGTAGATTTTGGATGCTGACCCTTTATCCGATATGTCATTTGCAAACATCTTCTCCCATTCTGTCGGTTGCCTTTTAGTTCTGTTGATTGTTTCATTCACAGTGAAGCTTTTTATCTTGATGAGGGCCCAGTAGGTCACTTTTGCTTTTATTTCCTCGCCTTCAGAGACGTGTTGAGCACAAGAAATTGCCGCGGCTGAGGTCAAAGAGGTTGTTGCCTGTTTTCTCCTCTAGGGTTTTGATGGTTTCCTGTCTCACGCTTAGGTCTTTTATCCATTTTGAGTTTATTTCTGTGTATGGTCTAAGAAAGTGGTCCAGTTTCATTCTTCTGCATGTTGCTGTCCAGTTCTTCCAGCACCATTTGCTAAGGAGACTGTCTTTTTTCCACTGGATGCTCTTTCCTGCCTGTCAAAGATTAGCTGGCCATACATTTGTGGGTCCAATTCCGGGTTCTCTAGTCTATTCCATTGGTCTAGGTGTCTGTTCTTGTGCCCGCACCATACTGCCTTGATGACTAGACTAGTAATGGAATGATGTAGTAGAGGCCAAACTCCACACCCGAAAAACAAACAATCCGGTGAAGAAATGGGCAGAAGACATGAACAGACATTTCTCCAAAGAGGACACCCAGACGGCCACCAGACACACGAAAAGATGCTCAACTTCACTCATCATCAGGCAAATACAAATCAAAACCACACGGAGATACCACCTCATACTGGTCAGAGTGGCTAAAATTAACTCAGGAAACAACAGATGCTGGCGAGTATGTGGAGAAACGGGAACCCTACGGCACTGCTGGTGGGAATGCAAACTGGTGCAGCCGCTCTGGAAAAGTGTGGAGCTTCCTCAAAAATTAAAAATAGAACTACCCTATGACCCAGCGATAGCACTACTAGGAATTTACCCGAGGGATACAGCAGTGCTGACGCATAGGGGCACATAGACCCCAATATTCACAGCAGTGCTTTCAACAACAGCCAAATTAAGAGCCCAAATGTCCATCAACTGATGAATGGGTTAAGAGGATGTGGTTTACATATACAATGGAATACTACTCTGATGAAAAAGAATGAAATCTGGCCATTTGCAACAATGCAGATGGAACTGGAGGGTGTTATGCTAAGCGAAATAAGTCAGTCAGAGAAAGATATCAGATGTTTTCACTCATATGCAGAACATGAGAAACTTAACAGAAAACCATGGTGGAAGGGACAGGGGAAAAAACAGTTTCAAACAGAGAGGGAGGCAAGCCATAAGAGACTCTTAAATATAGAGAACAAACTGAGGGTGGATGGGAGGGGAGAGGGGGAAACGGGTGATGGGCACTTGTTGGGATGAGCGCTGGGTGTTGTAGGTAAGCAATGAATCATGGGCATCTACCCCCAAAACCAAGAGCACACTGTATACATTGTATGTTAGCGAACATGACAATAAATTATATTTAAAAAAAAAAAAGACATTTGAGAATTTTGAGACAATAAATTATATGAAAAAAAAAAATTTGAGAAATGTCTCAAAGACATTTGAGAATCATGGGCATCTACCCCCAAAACCAAGAGCACACTGTATACATTGTATGTTAGCGAACATGACAATAAATTATATTAAAAAAAAAAAAGACATTTGAGAACTTTGGGGTCCTTCCTGGTTGTTTTTTAAAGCCCTTGGCAGAAGAGTAATAAAAAGATATCTCCTGGGGCGCCTGGGTGGCTCAGTCGGTTGAGAGTCCAACTTCGGCTCAGGTCATGATCTCACAGTTCGTGGGTTCGAGCCCCGCGTCAGGCTCTGTGTGGACAGCTCGGAGCCTGGAGCCTGTTTCCGATTCTGTGTGTGTCTCTCTCTGCCCCTCCCCTGCTCATGCTCTGTCTCTGTCTCTCAAAAATAAATAAATGTTAAAAAAAAAAAAAACAAAAGATAGCTCCTTGACATCATGTATACATCGCCCAAGGAAGCACGGGTCCAACAGCCAGTGATACTCTCAGCATTCCTGAAGTCCGGAGCAACGGCAACAGTGCCTGCCCTCCTCACTGCTGTTTAGTTTCACGCTGGGAGTTCTGGTTACACTTCTGGCACAATTACACAAAAATAGTAACAACTGCTATTGGAATTAAAAACCTAAGAAAGTAGAAATATCATCAACACCTGTGGAAGACATGCTCGCGTAGCTTAGGAAAACCCCAAAGAACGGTCACTGCGCGTACTGCACTTCAACTTAACACTCCCGGGGCCAGGGCTGCTCCGAGCGCCCCAAGTCCTCGCAGACGCACGGCTGCGGGGATGAAAGCCGGCGCCGATGGAGGGCGTCCCGTGTGCCGGTTCCGCTTAACATTCCGCCGCTCACATACATACAACCGTTAACAATAAAACTTCACATTTCCTGAGTGTTTATGATGGGCCAGGCTCGGTCAAATACTTTTCAATACTCTTACCAATTTTAAGAGATGTTAAATACTATCTGTGCCATGTTGCAAGAGAGCATAAATTATGCATAACACCTTACCGCAGACGTATTTCTGTAATATAGTTTACATGTAATTATATATACCTTATGTACCGTACGTTACGAATTTCATTCCACTATAGATTAACATTGTGTTATATTTTCACATTGTTCCATATTTATGTATTTCACACGATATGTACATAAGGTGATATGTGACATATTAAATTACATATAACTTAGTGCACTACACTACACCAGATTTATGATACAAACTCCCTAACAGGACACATAGGAAACAGGCATGATTAGATGCTTCCAGGAAGGGGATGTTAAGGGGAATCTTCTTCCCTTTACTGGACCTCAGGAGAAGAGCACAGTTATTTATCCCCCCAGGTCCCGGCCGGGCCCTCACTGGCCTGTCCACGGGCCACGCGTCTCCTTGATTTCCTGATCGCCCTTGGCTGCACCCCCCTTCCCACCATCAGCAGCAATCCCAGTATGTTCGAGGCACAGCCTTTTGTGCGTATGTGTTCTTGGAAAAAATGCGTAAATGGTTTGGGGCACATTATTCTTAGTTGATGTCAATGGCGTTAGGATAGAGACCTCATTCAGTGTCCCCCACCCAGAACTCTTTAAAAAGAGTTAAAACACCTAGTCACACTGCTGTGTGTGCCTAGCGCACAGATACGTCTACGTGTGGCCACTGTGCCAGTCAGGGCGGCTTACACGCCCCACGATTCTCGCCACCTGCCCACTGCAGGCTGGCAGGAGGGCTGCGCTCACCGGACTCACCCAGGGCCCCACGCACCGGCTCTATCGCTGCCAGCTGCGAGGCCAGAGCATGACACGTGGTTTTACCTTTTAATGGCGGTCAAGTTCAGTCCTACTGGGTAACTAGAGAAAGGGCGTCGGAGCAGTCGTGGCTGGTCCCGGTGGGCGGGCCCACACCCCTCACGCTGCCTTCATCTCCCTGCCACCCCAACCGTGACGAACACTCCTGTACGTGTCCCCCGCAGGCCCACTGGACCACTGCGCTGGATGTGCCCAGGAGTGGGGTTTCTGGGCAGGCGGGGGCATGTACTTAATTTCGGTAAGAGGACCCCGTCATTCTCCACAGTGGCTGTTCCAGCACACGCTACGAGCAGGCACAACGGGGCATTTGTCTCCACATCTTGCCAAAGCTTGCCAATGACCAGTTTTTTAAATTTTGCCAAACACGTGTAAAATGGTAGCTTTTACTGCTCTAAATTGTGGTTCTCTGATTTCTAATGAGTTTAAGTATCTCTTCATATGCTTATTGATTTTAGATTTCTTCTTCTATAAATTGCTTCTTTATATTTTTTTCTATTAGGGTTTCTGTATCTTTCTTATTGACTTTCAAGAGTTGCTTATAGAGATTTTTACTGTATATCCTTCAGTATCTTTTGGATGTGGACTAATATGAATATGTATACATTCCTGTTCTGCCAGAAAGTAATCGATTATTTTAATGGACTGCATCTCATCTCCCAACTCCTTGGGGGAAAAAAAACCTCAAGAATGGAATAGGCCAGGCTTGAATCAGGAGCCTTTCCTGGACCAATCAAAGGTGAGTGGGAAGGTGGACCTACAAAAGGACAGCTTTTACCTCATTATTTCATTTCATCTCATTTCACTTCATTTCAAAGAGAAAGTGTACGTGAGTGGGGGAGAGGGGCAGAGGGAGAGAGAGAGAGAGAGAAAATATCTTTTTTAAATTGTAATTAATTTTTAATATTTATTTTTGAGAGAGGGAGAGACAGAGCATGAGCAGGGGAAGGGCAGAGAGAGAAGGAGACCGAGGATCTGAAATGGGCCCTATGCTGACAGCACAGAGCCCAATGCAGGGCTCAAACCCACGAACCATGAGATCATGACCTAAGCCAAAGTCAGACGCTTAACCAACTGAGCCACCCAGGCGCCCCAAGAGAGAGAAAATATCTTAAACTGGCTCCACGCTCAACAAGGAGACCAACGTCAGGCTCAATCCTACGATCCTAGGATCATGACATGAGCTGAAATCAAGAGGCGGTCACTCAGCCAGTTGGACGCTCAACCAACTGAGCCACACAGATAGATGCCCCTGACAGTTTCTATTCAAACCACAAGGCAGGAACAGAAGAAAAAACTTTCCCAGAACAAGTTGGGGGGAAGTGGGTGGAAAGGAAAGAACGGATACTCTTCTGGGCAGACAGAGCAATAGACAATTCCTAGCTTAGTGTTTGATGTAAAAAGTAAGGTCATATATCCAGGATACTTCTGACTGCAAGTGACAGAAACTCATGGAGGCTTTTTTTTTTAAAGAACATTTTGGGGGCACCTGGGTGGCTCGGTCAGTTGAGCTTCCGACTCTTGATTTCTGCTCAGGGCGTTACAACAGGGCGCTTCTGTTACAGGAAGGGGCACCTGGGTGGCCATCGATTAAGCATCTGACTTCAGCTCAGGTCATGATCTCCCGGTTTGTGGGTTTGAGCCCCCCAGTCTGGCTCTGTGCTGACAGCTCTGAGCCTGGAACCTGCTTCGGATTCTGTGTCTCCCTCTCTCTCTGCCCCTTCCCCCACTCACGCTCTGTCTCTCCCTCTCAAAAATAAACAAACATTAAAACATTAAATTTCTAAAAAAAAAAATGTAGAAGGGAAGCTATGGCAGAGGGGCCAGAGGCTGGCAAGGGTCTGCCTCAGTGGTGTCGACGTGACAGGGCACTGCCGTGATGGCCTCCATGATCTCTCTGCAGCAGAAGGTGATAGGCTGGAGAGCAGCGGAGTCAGAGGTTTGGGGAGAGAAAGAATGTCTGAAATATCTTTGCAGAGAGAGGGAGAACGTGCTGACCAGAAGGAAGAAGCAGGATGTAAGGACAAACTGTTCGGTTGACGCTGGTGATTAGGAAATTTCTAGGAAACGGGTTACCCTGTTGTGTGCTTTCTTCTCTGCAAGCCTTAGCCACCCAAGAGCTGGAGTGACACATGGAGTCACCCAGGGTGGGGTTCTGAAAGTATATGTGGCAAAAGGATGACGGGGCAGCGGAATTAGGGCACCAGCAAGAAAACGGTTACATGACAGGCCTTGAACGCTAAACTGGAGAAGGAGGGAAATCATCATGGGTTGCAGGAGTGCTGAGTCAGCATATCCACGTCTAGGAATTTATGTGACGAAGAGTATCGTGTGGACCACTGCGGCGTCCTGGTCCGTACTGGAGGGTTGGGAACTGCCGCTCCATCCTGACACCCAGGAAAAAGCTGAACAGACAAAAATCAAAAACCGTTCTTGGATTCGAGAGAGAGAGAGAGAGAGAAAGAGAAAGAGAGAAAGAGAGAGAGAAAGCGGGGTGGAGGACATGGGGCAAACCACTGCCTTGAGGCTGGAGAGATGGGCCAGCAAATGCAGGGGGGCAGACGCACGAGGAGAGGGAGGACCACCACAGGGGGAGCCAGCACTGGCAGGAAACCCCAGGCTGGACGGACAACGTCCGGAGGCAGAAGCCCAGTCCTGGATGGGCCCCCACGATACCGGGAGTTATAACAGCGGGAGCTCAACCAGATTCCCACAACAAGTATCTGTGAAAACCCCCCTCGGGCTTCCATCCAGGGGAGGGGAAAGGAACCATTTTTACACACCCCAGAGCCACCTGCTCTTGACAAGGCCTGCCTTCGGAGGAAAGTGTCAGCCACAAGGGCCCCGGCGCAGGCAAAAACCCCACTGCAGCCCATTACAGCCAGTCTGTCCCGCCTACGTGGGGAGAAACGACCTGAGAAACACGGTGAAGTTCACAGTCCAGAGACGGAAGCTCACTAAAAGGCCGAGAGACAAAGATAAGCTGCGGAACGCTCCCCCACCCCCACACCTCTCACCACCACCTTACAAAACAGCCCATTTACTGTTCCTTCACCCTGTACATCATGCTTGGCTATCAGGAGAAAAGGACGAGGCATACTTAAAGGCAAAAGAAAAAAAAAAAAACTGGAAGAGACAGAGCATTGGAACCAGACATAGCAGGGATGTTGGAACTGTCAGGCAGGAAATTTAAAACAACTAAGAAAATATACAGGCATACCTCCTTTTATTGCACTTTGCGGATACTGCATTTTTTTTTATTACAAAAGGAAGGTTTGTGGCAACCCTGTGTCAAGTGCATCAGCGCCATTTTTCCAATGGCATTTGCTCACTTTGTGCCTGTGTCACATGTTGGTAACTCCTGCAATATTCTGAGCTCTTTCATTATCATTATATTTGTTATGGTGATCTATGATCAGTTCTCACAACTCGCTGAAAGCTCAAATTATGGTTAGCATTTTTTAGCATAAAGTATTTTATGTATTTACTTACTGATTTAAATGTTTTTTTTAGTGTTTATTTATTTTTGAGAGACAGAGATAGAGCACGAGCGGGGGAGAAGTGGAGAGGGAGACACAGAATCTGAAGCTGGCGGCATGGAGCCCGACTAGGGGGCGCGAACTCACCAACTGTGAGATTATGACCTGAGCTGAAATTGGACGCTTAACCGACTGAGCCACCCAGGCATCAAGTATTTTAAATTAAGGTATGTGCATTGTTTTTGCAGACGTAATGCTATCGCACACTTAATGGAATACATTATACTGTAAACATAACTTTTACATGCACTGGGAAACCAACACATTCATTTCGCTCACTTTACTGCAATATTCGCTTTATTGTGGTGGTCTGGATGGAAGTGGACCCACAATGCCTCTGATGTGTGCCCATGCTACGGGCACTAGCGGATCAAGGAGGCAGCGCACAAGAACGGGTGGGCAGTGTGGCAGGGACGGAAATCCTAAGGAAGAACCAAAAACGCTACAGATTAAAAAAGCACTGAAACGAAGAATGCCTTTGACGGGCTTATTAGCTGACGGGGCATGACTGAGGCCAGAGTCTCCGAGCTGGAGGACATCTCAATAGGACCCTCAAAAACAGAAACGCAACGAGAACTAACAGTGTAACGTGTGATGGGAATTCCAGACGGAGAAGAAAGAAACAGCAAAAATATCTGAAACAGTCATGACTGAGAAGTTCCCCCGAATTAACGTCAGACGGAGAACCACACGCTAAGGAAGCTCGGAGAACACTAAGCAGGATAAATGCCAAACACACACAACAAAACAAAACTACACTTAGGCACAGCATTTCAACCTTTGATTTTCAGAAAATCAAAGATGAACAGGAAAAATCCTTAAGAGAGCTGGAGGGAAAAAAACCCACCTTACCTACAGAGGACAAAGGTAATTATATTTGACTTCTCAGAAGCCATGCGAGCAAGAAGAGAATAAAATGAAACTTTACGAAGCATTGAGAGGAAAGAAGCCCACCCATCTACACTTCGGTGTCGTGTGAAGGAGAAATAAGCATCTTCTCAGACAGAAACACAACAGATGAACATGGGGGACGGGGAGGGAAAATTAGACAAAAACAGAGGGGGAGGCAAACCATAAGAGACTCTTAAATACAGAGAGCAAACTGAGGGTTTCTGGAGGGGAGGTGGGGGGGATGGGCTAGACGGGGGATGGGCGTGAAGGAGGACGCCTGTTGGGATGAGCACTGGGGGCTGTACGTAAGTGACGAATCACTGGGTCCAGTCCTAAAACCGATACGCACTGTATGCTAACTAACTAGAATTTGAACAAATAAACTTTAAAACCTCTTCTCAGACCAACAAATATTGAGGGAATTTGTTGCCAGTAGGCCTGCCTTGCTAGAAGTGTTAAAAGTCCTTTAAAGAGAAGAGCACTAATGTGATCAAAGCCAGATATACCTCAAGTAAGGTAAAGCATCAGAGTAGGATCATGAAGATAAAAACTTTGTAGTTTATTTTTCATATTCTTTTAAGTACATCTTATTTTTCGTAATATATTCTTAACACTTTTAATAATAGATCTTAATACTTTGTTCAAAATAGTAATAGCAATAACGTATTCAGTTATACATGTTAACGTATATGCACTATATGCTTATGTAGGATTGTGTATGAGTGAAAGGAATGGCATCAGCAACACAAGGATGGAAGGGAAGATTACGGAAGTTTCTTACTATACGGTTCTTGCACTCCCTGTGATGTAGGGTCGTGGGATAGTGTTCCTTAAAGAGGATGTGGATTCGTTGTAACTGTATATTGCAAACTCTAGGTCAACTATTAAAAATAGCCTATCGAATCCAATGATGTAAAAAAGAACTATACACTATGACCTGGGGGATTTATCCCAGGGGTGCAAGGAAACGAGGTTCATCATTTGAAAATCAATGGAGGTGATGCATTCCCACATGATTATATTAACAGATGAAAAAAAAATCACATGATTGTATTAATAGACACAGAAGAGTCATTTGTCAAAATCCAGCACCCACTCATGATGAAAACTCTTAGTGAACCAGGAATGGAGGAGAACTTCCTCAACTTCATAAAGAATATCTGCAACTCTCCCTCCCGTAGCTGACCTTATAGTGAATGGCGAGAAACTCAAAGCTTCTCCGCTAAAATAGGTATAACGGGGGGATGTCCCTTCTTACCATTGCTTTTCAACACTCTACTGGAATTTCTAGTTAATGCAAATAAGAGGAAAGGAAATAAAAGGTATACAGTTTGGGAAGGAAGACATAAAATTGTCTTTGTTTGCAGATGACATGATCGTGCACGTAGGAAATCCAAAAGAACAGGGGTGGGGCAGCGGGGAGACTCTGAAAGCTAACGGGCAGTCACAGCAAGTTTGCAGGATACAGTTTAAAATACAAAAGTAAACTGCTTTACCCACGTCACAGCAATGAATAAGTGGAATATGATAAACTCACACATCCATGCCCACTCACAAGACTATTTACATTAGCGCTCCAAAATACTATTTATGTTAGCGTTCCAAAATGAAATACTGGGGTATACATCTAACGAAATACGTACAAGATCTACATGAGGAAAACTATAAACCCGATGATCAAAATCTAAGAAGAACTAAATAAATGGAGAGCTCTCCATGTGTCTGAAATAGAGACTCACTATTGTCAGACTGTCAATTTCTACCAACTTGACCTTCCCAACTTGATTCATTGCAGTCGCAATCAAAGCCTCAGCAATTATTTTGTGGATATCAACAAACGCATTCCAAAATTTATGTGGAGAGGCAAAAGACCCAGAATCGCCAACCCAATATTAAGGGAAAACAAAGTTGGAGGGCTGATGCTATGTGATTTTAAGACTTACAATAAAGCAGGGCTCCTGGGTGACTCAGTTAAGGATCCGTCTTCAGCTCAGGTCATGATCTCACAGTTTGTGAGTTTGAGCCCCATGTGGGGCTCTGTACTGACAGCTCAGAGCCTGGAACCTACTTCGGATTCTGTGTCTCCCTCTCTCTGCCCCTCCCCTGCTTGCCCTCTCTCTCTGTCTCTGTCTCTCTCAAAAATAAATAAACTTAAAAAAAAAAACTACAGTAATCAAGATGGGGAAGTGGCAAAAATACAGACAAATAGCTCAGAAATGGCCCCACATTAATATAGCCAACTGATTTTTAACAAATGCAAAGGCAGTTTATTCAACAAATGATGCTAGAACCACTGGAGGTCCATGTGCAGAAAAATGAATCTAGACACAGACCTTACACCTGTCACAAAATTTAACTAAAATGGATCCTAGATCTCAATGTAAAACACGAAACTATAAAACACCTATGAGATGACATAGGGATGCATTTTTAGATAAAACACCAGGGACACGATCCATGAAAGAAACAACTGACGAGCCAGAATTCACTACAATTAACAACTTTTTTTTTTTTTTTTTTTTTTTAAACACAGAGAGAGTGAGAGAAAGCGAGTGAGTGCTCAAGCTGGGCAGAGGGTCTGGGTGGGTGGGTGGAATCTTAAACAGGCTCCATGCTCAGTGCAGAGCCCAATGCAGGGCTTGATCTCATGACTCTGAGATCACGACCTGAATTGAAATCAAGAGTCAGATGCTTAACCAACTGAGCCACCCACGTGTCCCACAATTAAAAACTTCTGCTCTGCAAAAGACAGTGTCAACAGTATGAGAAGACAAGACACAGAACAGGAGAAAATATTTTCGAAAGACACATCTGATAACAGACTGCCATCTAGAATATACAAAGAACCCTTAAAACTCAACAATAAGGAGAGAAAACATTTAAGATACGGGCCTAAGACTGTAACGGGCAACTCAGCACAGAAGATGTACATACAGGAGGCTGGGGCGCCCGGGGGGCTCCGTCGGTTGGGTGAACAACTCATGATCTCCGCCCGGGGCACGGTCTCGCGGTTCGCGGGTGCTGCACGCATGGCGGGCAGCCTGCCTGGAATGCTGGCTCTCCCTCTCTCTGCCCCTCCCCGACTTGCGCGCATGCGCTCGCTCGCTCTCAAAAAAACAAAACACCTAAGAAGATGTACAGGTGGCAAATAAGCACAGGGAAAGATGCTCCACATCTCATCGCGTCAGGGAACCGCACACTGAAACGCCGACGGGCCACACTTCACACCCGTCGGGCCCAGATCCTGAACGCTGCGGACACCGATGCCGGCGAGGATGCGAGCAGCAGGGAGCCTCGCTCGCTGCTGGCGGGAATGCAGGACGGCGCGGCTACTCTACACGACAGTGTGGCTGTTTCTTCCGAGATGAAACATACTCTTACTATACATTCTGCCAGTCACGCTCCTTGGTATTTACCCAAAAGAGTCGAAAACGTATGTCCGCACAAAAATCTGTACACAAATATTTACAGCAGCTTTATACATAACTGACACATGTTGGAAGCGAGCAAGATGTTCTCCGGTAGGTCCGTGTGAAAATAAACTGTGATCCATCCAGACAATGGAATATTATTCAGTGCTAAAAAGAAAGGAGCTACCAAGCCACAAAATGGCAGGGAGGAAACTCAAATGCATATTACTAAGTCAAAAGGCTACATATTGTAGGATTCCAGCTATATGGCATTCTGGAAAAGGCAAAACTATGGAGACGGTAAAAGATGAGTTTAAAAAAAAAAATCAGTGGTTGCCAGGCACCGTTGGGGGAAGGAATCAATAAGTGGAGCACAGAGAATTTTTATACCATAATTATGGATACATGTCATTACACATTTGTCCAATTCCAATTCATCAGGGGCTGAAAGATGGTCAAAAACTAATAGTAGCATTCTGTTTCCGCGTATTAGTTAGATTGCTTCTTTATAAAGAAACTCTCAGGGGTGCCTGAGTGGCTCAGTCGGTTAAGCATCTGACTCTTGATTTTGGCTCCGGTCATGATCTCAGGGTTTGTGGGATTGAGCCCTGCTGACAGCTCAGGGCCTGTTTAGGATTCTCTCCCTCTCTCTCTGCCCCTCCTCTGCTCATGCATGCACCCTTTTTCACTCTCACTCTCAAAATAAATAAACTTAAAAAAAAAGAAACTTCCTCTAATCTATTATTCGGTTGCCCAAATAGTGTTCAAAATAATTTGTTCATCCTCCAACATCCTCCATCTGTGGCTAACTAGGCTTCAGTTACTATCGTTATTATCAACTCTAACTGCATCAATTAACATTCAGCATCAATTCTAACCTATTTAGTATCATATTAATTATTTTTTCAAAGGAATTAAAGACCTTATTCTGAAGGAGGATTCAGGGCAATTACAGTTGACCCCTGAGCTATGCAGGACTCTGGGGCATCAACCCTCCACACAGTCAAAAATGTGCTTGTAACTTTTGACTCCCCCAAGCTTAACTACTGATAGCCTACTGTTAACTGGAAGCCTTACTGGTAACACAAACAACACAGATTTTGTACATGGATCATATATTATGTCCTTACAACAAAGTAAGCTAGAGCCAAAAAAAAGCTTAAGTAAGCTTAAGAAAATCATAAGAGAAAATACATTTACAGTACTGTATTGCATTTATTGAAAAAAACCTTGCATACAAGTGGATTTGTGGAGTTCAAAGCCATGTTGTTCTAAGGTCAACTGTATTTCCAAGTATCAGGTAGACAAGCCCAGAGAAAGAAGGGCAGGCCTCTGTGGTGTCTTGGGAGCAGAGGCCTGCACCCCAAATAGCTGTTAGGTTCCCCAAGCAAGACCTTCCTCCTCCTCCTCTTCTACTATCTTAACTAGTTTTAAGTGTGCTGTGCAGAGGTATTAAATACACTCATAATACTGTGCAACCATCACCACCATCCACCACTATAACTCTTTTTATCTTTTTAAGTTTGTTTATTTTGAGAGGCAGGGGGGAGGGAGAGAGAAAGAGGGAGAGACAGAGAACCCCAAGCAGGCTCCACACAGACAGCATAGAGCGCAATGCGGGGCTCAAAACTCAGGAACCATGAGATCATGACCTGAGTGGAAGTTGGAAACGCAACCGCCTGAGCCACCCAGGTGTCCCTCTTTTTATCTTTTAAAACCAAAACTCTATGCCCTTTAAACAATAACTTTCTATCTCCCTTTCTCCCTAGCCTTACTGTCTCTATGTTTTTGTCTACACTAACTCATATAAGCGGAATCATACAGAATTTGTCTTTTTGCAACTAGCTTATTTCACTTAGCATAACATCCTCCGGGTTAACCATGTTGTAGCATATGTCAGGATTTCCTGCCTAAAGCTGAGTAATATTCCACTGTATGTATTACTACATTTTGTTTCTCCAATCCCACTGAGGGACACCTGGGTTGCCCCCATGTTTTAGCTGCTGTGAATAATGTTGCTATAACTGGGTGCACAAATATTTCTTCAAGATCCTGCTTTCAATTCTTTGACTTCATACCCATAAGTGGACTACGGTCGTTTTATTTTTAATATTTTGAGGAACTGCCACACTATTTTCCACAGTGGCTGTACCATTTTGCATTCCCACCAACAGTGCACGAGGGTTCCAAATTCTACACATCCTCTCCAACACTAGTTATTTTCCTTCTGATCGTTGCCATCTTAATGGGTGTGAGGTGGTATCTCATTGTAGGTTTGATTTGCATTTCCCTATTGATTAGTGATGTTGAGTGTCCTTCATGTGTTTATTGGCCATTTGCGTATCTTTTTCGGAGAAATATCTATTAAAGTCTTTTGTCCATTTTCAAAATCAGGTTGTTTGATTTCTGTCATGGAGTTTTAGGAGTTCTCTCTATACTCTAAATATTAATCCTTTATTGATTTTCAAATATTCCCTCTCATTCTGTGAGTTACCTTTTTTATTCTTTTGACACTGTCTTTCGGTGAACAAAATTTTTAAATTTTCAGGAAACCTAGGCTTTTAAATATTTTTTTCTTTTGTTGTCTGTGCCTTTGGGGTCATATCCAAAAAAAAAAAAAATCATTGCCAAACTCAATGTTGTGGAGTTTCTGCCCTGTTTTCTTCAAAGGTTTTTATAGTTTTAGGTGTTACATACAGATCTTTGATCCATTTTGAATTCATTTCTTTACATGGTGTTAGGTAAGGGTCCAACTTCATTCTTTTGCATATGACTACACAGTTTTCCTAGCATCATTTATTGAAAAGACTATCCTTTCCCAATTGGATGGCTTTGGCTCCCCCTCGTCAAAAATCATCTGACCATATATATAAGGATTTATTTCAGGTCTTTCTACTCTTTCCATTTGTCTGTTGGTACAACAGTGTTGTGATTACTATAGCTTTGTAGTACATTTTGAAATCCTCCAGTTCTTTTGTCCTTTTTCAAAATTGTTTTGGTTATTCAGGGTTCCTTGAGATTCCCTATGAATTTTAGGATGGGGCTTTTCTACTTCTGTAAAACAGAAATTTTAAGTGTGATTTTGAGAGGAATTACATTGAAGCTATAGATGGCTTCGGGTAGTATGAGCATCTTAGGAATATTACATCTTTCAGTCCATGAAGGTGGGATTTGTTTCCATTTATTGATGTCTTCTTTAAAGTGTTTCAGTAACGCTCTGTAGTTTTCACTGTACGTCTTTCACCTCCTTGATTAACTTCTAAGTCTTTCTCTTTTTGATCTCATTATAAATGAAATTGTTCCTTTGCAAGCTGTCCACTGTTAGTGTATGTAAATACAGCTGACTTTTGTATGTTGACTTTGTGTCCTGCTACTTTGCTGAATTCAAGCAATAGTTTGAACAGTTGTGTGTGTGTGTGCGCGCGCGTGTGTGTGTGAGATCTTCAGGGTTTTCTATATATAGGATCACATCATCCAGGAACAGAGATAATTATACTTTTTCCTTTCCAATTTGGATGCCTCTTATTTCTTTTTTTTTTTTAAGGTTTATTTATTTTGAGAGACAGGGAGAGAGAGGGTGCACGCACATGAGCAGAGGAACAGGAGAGGGAGAGGGAGAGAGAGAATCCCAAGCAGGCTCTGCACTGTCAATGCAAAGCCTAATGTGGGGCTCGATCTCACGAACTGTGATATCATGACCTAAGTCAAAATCAAGGGGTTGGACACTCAACTGACTGAGCCACCCAGGCGCCCCTATTTCTTTTTCTTGCCTAATTGCTCTGGCTAGAATATACAGTATAATGTTGAATAGAAGTGGTGAGAGTGGGCATCCTTCCCTTCTTCCTGATCTTAGAGGAAATGTTTCAACTCTTCACTGTTGACTATGATGCTCACTGCAGGTTTCATAGATGGCTTTTGTGTGAAGGCAGTTTCCTTCTATTCCTAGTTTGCCGAGTGTTTTTATCAAGAAACGTGGTCGAATTTTGTCAAATGCTTTTTCTGCATCTATTGCAATAATCATGTGAGGTTTTCCCTTTCTTCCTTCCTTCTGTTAACGTGCTACATTACATTGTGTGTAGTTTTCTCTGATTGTAGAATCTTTATCTGGCTTTGGGATTGGGGTAATGGTAGCCTCATGAAAATCAGTCAGTCCTCAAAATCACGGCGCAGCTCTTTCTGTCCACGGGTTCTATCCCTGTGCTTTAATAACACACACACACACACACACACACACACACACAACACTTTTTTGCACAGGGAACAAAGGAAGGAAGGAGGGGAGGAAGAAACAAGGAAAGAAAAGAAAGAAAAGGAGTTAGGAAGTGTTTATTTCCTTTTAGTTGTTTGGAAACATTTGGAACATCTGGTATTCGTTCTCCTTTTAATATTGGGTAGAATTCAGCAATAAAGCCATCAGGTCCAGGACTTTTCTTTCTTGGGGGATTTGTGATTACTGATTCAATCTCCTTCCTAGTTGCAAGCCTATTCAGATTTTCTACTTCATGATTTAATCTTGGTAGGTTTGATGCTTCTAGGAATTTGTCCATTTCGTCTAGGTTATCCAATTTGCTGGCATACAGTTTTACACAGTAATCTCTTATAATCCTTTTGTTTCTATAGAATTGATAGTAATGTCCCTACTTTCATTTCTGATTTTAGGAATTTGAGTCTTCGCTCTTCTCAGTTCATGTAGCTCAAGATTTGACAGTTTGAGTGATCTTTCCAGAGAACCAACTTTTGGTTTCATGCATTTCTCCGCTGTTTTTCTCGTCTCTCTTTTGTTTATCTCTGCTCTAATCTTTATTTCCTTCTTTCTTCCAGCTTTGGGTTTAGTATTTTCTCCTTTTTAGTTCCTCAAGTTGTAAATTTAAGTTGCTGATTTGAGATCTTTCTTGTTTTTTAATGTAAGCGTTTATAGCTATAAATTTCCTTATTAGTATCGCTTTCGCTGCATTCCCTAAGTTTTGGCCTGTTGTGCTTTTGTTTCATCTCTAAATATTATTAATTTCTTATATGATTTCTTCTTTCGTCCACTGGTTAAGAGTGTTGTTTCCATTTGCACTAATTTATGAACCCTCCAGCTTTCCTTCTGTTATTGATTTCTAACTTCATCCCGCTGTGGTTGGAGGAGGTACCTAGTATGATATTTATCTTTTCAAATCTCTTTAGACTTAATTTGTGGCCTAATATATAGTCTCTCAAGCAACATGTCCCATGTGCACGAGGGAAGAATGCGCATGCGTGCAGCTGTTGTTGGGAGAGTGGCTTTCTGGTCTAACACATAAGCTTTTTAAGACACCACCTCATAGCAAACATCTTAGGCTCTGTGGATGAAGGGGAAACTCAGTAACGTATGCACTTTTAGAACAAGAGAGGAAACAAACCACAAATTTTTGATTAAATGAAAAATGTAATAATAAATATATTTTTTGTTATTAGGTCTACTCACGAGAAGAACAGAATACTTTTCGCCAACAACCCTTGTTAGCCAAACAGCTGGAATAACATTTAATTGGTGACCAGGGTCGGTGCCCCCTATAATCAAAACCAATCACACGTATTCATCTATTGATGCTGATCCGTAATGAGATCTTATGTTTTTCATCTTTGAAAGAGTACACAGATAGGTACTGCCCAAAGTGGGACCAGGCCACAAACCTGTGATTTTAATTAAACAAATTCATCACCTACAAGGCAATTACAGAATTCTGTTAGGTTTTTCTCCTGATATTTGCCTTTTAGCATCTCATTCCGTTACAGATTAATCATTCCCAATTGGCAGCTATGTGGAAGCTACTCTTTGCACAGTTAAATGGATTTTGAGCTTGCATCCAGTTCTACAAAACACTGCTTGAAATATAGAATGAGCTCAAAAAATAAACGTACCACAAGTTTGCATGGGAATGGGATCTTCCTTCTAATTTCAACTTTGGACAGTGCGGGAAGTAGATAAAGCTGCCTGATGTTACTTGTGATTCAAACGGTATTAGCAGGGGCGCCTGGGTGGCTCAGTCGGTTGAGTGTCCGACTTCAGCTCAGGTCATGATCTCACACTCTGTGGGTTCGAGCCCCACGTCAGGCTCTGTGCTGACAACTCAGAGCCTGGAGCCTGCTTCTGATCCTGTGTCTCCCTCTCTCTCTACTCCTCCCCTACTCGTGCTCTGTCTCTGTCTCTCAAAATTAAATAAACGTTAAAAAAAATTTTAAGAAACCAAACAGTACTAGCAAAGTTGAAATGACTTTACCACGGTATAAATAAATTTCGCGTATAAGCACTGTATTGCCTGTTAATAGTAGTTTGAATTTATTAAAAAACATTTTCAAGTCCACAACAAAATGCAATTTCCAAAGCCATTCAATGTATTCTAGGAGTCGTTGAAGGAGGTGGTTGCTGCTCAGAAAAACTTCACTCTTGGCCCGGAGCTCAACACACCTCGATAAAACCTCGCTACTGATAGGCCTTCAAATTTCCGTGTTAGGCCACGTCAGGATATTCACCCTATATTTCTGACAGAATCCATCGGCCCCATGATCACGTCCACCAGAGCAAATGGGAGCTCACGACTGATACTACTGGTTCAACAGTAACGTGACAGATTCCAACGTCTGCCTGCAAGGACCCGCTGGGGAACGAATCTGTGAACTACCACAGGTCTGCACACCTTCATTTTCCACAAGCCTTGCACGATCGTCCAGCTCGACCGACTGCTGCTCCACACACGCCGCCGTCAGCTGTGACGCATCTTAGCTGTGCCGAATTCGCGTTTTACCAATTCTTTTTATCAGCCTTACAGGTATTCTCACCTGTAGTTGTTCAGTCCAGACTATTCACAGAGGCCAATTCTTCGGTCACTTTCTAACTTTGCATCAAGTCCCCGAATCCCCGACAACCACGTAGCAACCTCTGCCCTGTCTTTACACTGCCGTTGCTCCCAAAGTCCTAATCCTTCAAGCAACTCTTCTCCCTGCCAGGCTAATCTTCTCAAGTTCGGTTCTTGTTTTTGTTTCTTGCTCCCGGACACACTTATTCAGCTGTTGCGATCAAACACCATTTGATGAACCTACCAGTTACGAACGGCTGTTGTTCTTGGCTAACAAATGAGCCGCGTTATAACTTATTTTGGCAGCAGATCCTTTTTGATTTGTTATGTGCGTGAAGAAATTCTGCCGTGACAAGGTAGTGTCTTCAATCGTCCGTTTTTTTCTGCCCATCGGCGGTCCTGCGATCTGGGAGTACTCCAAGGAGCGTCCGGTCTGGCGATGGCAACGCACATTGTACCTTTCGGAGCAGCTGTGGTGCCACCGCGCCGCCCACACGAGGTCTGGCCGTGTCACTTGAGAACAACATAGCCCACGCTCCGTTACGCCTCACAAGCATGACGTTCACAGTTTGCTTCTGTCTTCCTTTCTTGTCCTGACATAGAAGATATGCACTGGCAATCCTTTGTTGTAAAGAAGTCACAGGAGGGGCGCCTGGCCGGCTAAGTTGGTAGAGCATGCGACTCTTGATCTCGGGGTCGTGGGTTCAAGCCCCACGCGGGGCGGAGAGCTTACTTTGAGAAATAAAGAAATAAAAAATAAAGAAGCCCCAGTGTGCAGTACCGGTGACACTCAGAGTGCCGCTGGGTTACAGCTGTGTGACTGCAGCGTGCCTGCTCCGAGCGGCAGGGGAGAGTGGCGAGAGCGCCGCATGCCGTCCCCCCCACGGTAGCAGGAAAACACCCACAGAAAATATTGACACAGATGAGTGCGGCTATGTGCCAATAAAACCTTGTTTACAGACACTGACATTTGAGTTTCAAGTAATTTTCACGTGCTACAAAAGAGTCTCCTTTTACTGTTTCCAACCATTAAAAAATGCAAAAAACTAATTAGCTCATGGGCACATAAAAGCAGGTGGCAAGTCAGATTTGGCCCACAGGTCAAAGAGGTCAACCCGTGCTGTAAGTTAATAAATGTTTTAATATCTTTAAAGTTTATATTAATTTAATTAGTTTTATAGCTAATACTTCCACATATCTAAAATGCAATGACTTAGGGGCGCCTGGATGGCTCAGATGGTTAAGTGTCCGGCTTCGGCTCAGGTCGTGATCTCGCGGTTTGTGGGTTCCAGCCCCGCATCGGGCTCTGTGCTGACAGCTCAGGGCCTGGAGCCTGCTTCGGATTCTGTGTCTCCCTCTCTCTCTGCCCCTCCGCAGCTCCCTCCCTCTCTCCTTCCCTCCCTCTCTCTCACTCTCAAAAATAAATAAACATACAATTCAACACAACACAACACAGTGACTTAGAGGGGGTAGGTAGTATAAGATCTCCCTCCCAGCTCAGCTCCCAGTTCCCAGTCCCAACTCCCTGGAGGCTACCAGTGTTGCTACTTTCTCACAAAACGTCCCCAAGCTATTCTGCAAAAATAATAAGCAATTACATGCAGTTACACTCTTCTTTCCTCTTCATGTTTACATAAAAAGTAACATACCCCACTTCTTCCCACTAGCGCGGCTATAATAAAAAGTGGGCAGCAACAAGGATCGGCAAGGTTGTGGAGACACCAGAACCTTCGCACATTGCCAACGGGGATGTAAAATGGTGCCGCCAGTTAAAGAAAACAGACTGGCAGTTCCTCAAAAAGTTAAACATCGAGTTACTACTACATAACCCAACGATTCTACTGCTGGTATATACCCGAGAGAAATAAAACCACGTTCACACAAAGATTTGTACGTGAACGTTCATAGCAGCCCTACTCATCAGAGCCAAAAAAGTGGAAACGCAAATGCCCATCGACTGATGAATGGATAAACAAATGTGTTTTACTTACATAACGGAATATTATTTAACCATAAAAAGGAACAAAGCAGTGATAAACGCCACAACAAGGTGAGCCTCGAACTGTATTTCATGAAACATAAATGACTGCATTTATATGAAATACCCAGAAGGGGCAAATCCACAGAGACAGAATATAATTTGTGGTTGTCGGGGTGGGGGGGAGGGGGAGGGAATGGGGAGTGACTACTAATGGGAACAGGGTTCCTTTTTGGGATGATGAGAATGCTCTAGAACTAAATCGACTGTAGAATCTGTGAACCCACTAGAAACTACGGAACTGTACACTTTAGAAAGAGAAGTCCTATGATGTGAGAAGTACGTCTCGATAAGAGAAGGTAATACACTGCGCACACCCCTCACCTTTTCCCCTTACCATTGCCCTGGGGCCAATTTGAAGGCGATCAGAAATGCAGGCACTGAAATGCACTGGTCGCTCCGGTCGGTGCCAGCTACCTTCGAACGAACACACCAGTCGGTTCGATCTCGAAACGCTTGCCTCGAGGAAGAGAGTACAACTGGGAGCCTCCTGCAATTATGCTCGAAGACTCTGCAAGCGGCTGTGTAAGTGGGCTCGGGACGCCCGAAAACGACACCCGCCTGAGACACCCACGTGCTGAATTCGCACAGCCGGACGCGCGTCTACAGTGCTTCTGACGGGAAGTCACCGGGACGGGTGAGAAAGAGAGCTGACAGCCCGGGATCGGAGCAAAGCTCCCCAGGGGCCGTCTGAGAGTCCCCAGCCCGTGCCACTGGGAACCGCTCCTGCGGTGGTGCCTCCCCTCCCCGAGCAAAGATCCCTCCCTTCTGGGAAAGATCCCCATTTCTCTCGTGCCCTCCTACCTCAAAGGCCTGCTTGGCTGGTGGCCAGGATGGAGACGCCGCGTGCTCCCGGACAGCAATGCAGAAGCGGAGCAGGAAGACAGTTACGGCCTGAAAGACCAGCGCGAGTTTGCCCACGCGGCTCGGCACACGGCTTGGCCGCGTTCGGGAGGACGGACTTGCGGGCCACGGGCAGGCCCGGGAAGCCCCCTCTTCCGTCGGGGTGAGGTCACTGAGTTGAGGCCATTCTTTTCGGAGGCTCAGACACCTGCTTTAGCAGTTTGCGGTTTTGACCAGCGTTCGGAACGCTGCTCTGTACAAAGTGAAATGCAAAGGCCAGAAACACTTTGGCAGGAGCCGGAGGAAAGAATTCAAAGACTTCAGGAGGCAGGACTGCTGAACTGGAACTGGCCGGTGCTTCCCACCCACCCGGACCCCTCCCCCACGCCACGGCCATGTTTCCCGTGAGACCCGGAAGGCCTCCATTTGCCTTGGCCTTGAGGAAAGGACTGGTGAGGAAGACATCAGTCTTCTAAAACGAGCCTTTACCGGCTCTTGTCCCGGCCCGGACACGCCGGTGGTTAGGCGCTGCAAATGGTCCCTGGCCGACTGCAGTGGAGACGGGGAGAGTCAGAGGTGGCCCGGTCCGGGCGGCCACCGCGACCTGCCGGAAGCCAACGGGCTGCAGTCACCCTCCCAGGCACCAGGGCAGCCGTGGGTATCCCATGTTACGAGACAGCGTGAGGCCCTCGGGATCTCTGTTGTTCGTTAATTTCGGGGTTTCTCAGGAAGTAAAGTGACACCTGACCCTTTTCTCCTTCATAAAATAGGTCCAGATCCACTGACAACAGGCCCAACTCCAGGACATCAGCTAAATCAAGACACAAGAAGGGCAAGGCCTCCCGTCGACGTCTGAGTGCTGGATCACTTCATCCACTCCGAGGCTCTGGTCCACGGTCAAACAGATGTCAGGCAGCCTTGAGATCCACGGGGTCATCGAGACGAGTTTTAAGTCTTCTTCCTCACATTGCACCAAGAGACACCCCCCAAAATCTTTGGTCTGCCAGAGATTCATTCTCAGTTGCTGCTAATTAGTTGGATCCTAGGCAGCCTGAACCCCACCATTATCTGCCATTCCCGGGAAGGGTTATGTGCTCCAGAGATCAGTGGGGTCGTGATCAGGTCCACCTAAGGCAGGCCCATCCGAAGGCTAGTTCCTACTCTGACGTAAGCAGCTGACGGCATCAGAGCGCCCCCTCCGGCTCACCACGGAAGGCAGGCACCACGTCCGGTAGGCGGGCCAAGAGGAAAACAGTGAAATTTCCCCTTGCCTCCGATATCCGAATCGAAAGCAGTACTGTGTCTCTGAGGAAACTACAGACGGTCATCACCACCAAATACATGCGAGGGGGGTGCTCGCCCATCCCCAGGACACCCCCACAGAGCCCACGGTCCCGCCACGGCACACGAGGTGGGTGAGGGAGCGCCAAGTCCCCCAGGCGGGTTTCTCCAGAAACGCCCATTTCTCCTTGCTGGAGAAAACCAACCCGGCGCCTGGAAACTGGTGTGCGCTTCTGACTCAGCACACGCATCAGATGTTCTTTTTTACTCCTTTCCAATCCTTCCTCAAAGTTGTCTCACGCTGGGCCAGAAATCGGTCCCCTTGGACACCTCGCACGACAGCTCGCTGAAAGCGCCATGTGGATGGACCGGGAAGGCAGGAAGGAACGGCGGCACTGCGGATTTTTCTAGTGGCTTTTCTGCACCAAGAGACCCTAGGAGGGGTGTAGGTGTGTTCATCCATCGTCTTGCACACTGGTTGCTGAGGCGGGAGTAATATTCAGACGTCATCAAAAGGCATATGGATCTCACTAGAGAACTGGACCGGGGGCTGTGTTTTAATTGGACACAACTTTGCATTCTCTCCATTTGGGGAAAAAAGAGAGAGGTCTGAGTTATGTGGGAGAGGCATATGGCGGGATATTTAACATTGTACATATCGGCATTAAGAGCATGTGCCTGTGCACACGTATGTGTGCGCATGCACACGGAAAAGCCAAGGGGCGAGTGGCAGTGAACGTTTATTGGTCTTGCCAGGCCAGTACCCCCGATGCCTCTGGGGGAATGATGACCCTCTACTCCAGGCCTATGGTACCGGAGGGGGTGCCAACAGAAAGCCTCGCTCCTGTGGTCACAGGATTGGGCAAAAGGCTCATGCCAATCATAATTCCTTACGGGGGAGGGGGGGATAGTTCAAGTGCCAGACACAGAAAACTCATTTAAAATGGCTGTTGAATGAAGAACACCCAAGTGCACGGACAGATCACTACACACAGGGATGTACTTTTTCTTTTTCAAGAACACACGGAACACTGACCAAGCTAGACCATATTCTGGGAAATAAAGCAAACCTCACACAAAGTATATTTTCTGACCACAAAGGAATTAAACTAGAAACCAAGAGCAAAAGATATCTGAAATATTCTTAACTCTTTGGAAATTAACATACTTCTAAATAACCCATGGGTCAAGGAAAAGTCGTAAGGGCAATTAAAAATATTTTGAATTATAGGGCGCCTGGGTGGCTCAGTCACTTAAGCGTCTGAGTCTTGGTTTCAGCTCAGGTTTTCACGGTTTTGTGAGTTTGAGACCTATAATGGGCTCCAAGCTGACAGGGCACAGCCTGCTTGGGCTTCTCAGTCTGCCCCTCTCTCTCTGCCCCTCTCCGACTTGTGCTGTCTCTGTCTCTCTCAAAATAAAATAAACTTTAAAAAATGTTGGATAAAAACTGTTTTGAGTTAAAAAAAATATTTGTGGGGCGCCTGAGTGACTCAGTCGGTTAAGCATCTGGCTCTTGATTTCGGCTCAGGTTGTGATCTCACCATTCGTGGGAGTGAGCCCCACATCGGGCTCTACACTGACAGCACCTGGTTGGGATTCTCTCTCTCTCTGCCCCTCCTGGCTCATGCGCGCGCACGCTCTCTCTCTCTCAAATCTCATTTAATTCATTTGAATTAAATGAAATGAACACAAAAGTTGTAGGACGAAGCTAAAGCAGAAAAAATACTTAGAGAAAAAAGACTCTAAAATACTCATATTAGAAAACAAGGTATCAAATCAGTGATCTGAGAAACTTAAGAAACTAGGAGAGTAACTTAAACCCAAAGCAGAACGAAGCAAATAATAAACATAAAAGCAGAAATCAATGAATGAAAACAGAAAAATTATAGAGTAAAATTAGTCAACCCAAAAACCGATTCCTCAGAAAGATCAATGAAATTTATAAACCTCTAGCCTGATTAAGGGGCACAAAGAGAGAGAAGCTATAGATTACTAATATTAAGAAAGAATGAAAAATCTTACATATACCATAGATCTTAGACATTAGGAAGATCAGGTAATATTTAGACAAAATTATACCTATACATTTGACAAATTCGATGAAATGGACAAATTACTCGAAAGACATAAACTTCGTAAGCCCATTAAAGACGAACTAGATGATCCTGATATTCCTACAGATCACAAGGAAATGGTATCTGTAGTTTAAAATCTTCAAAACAAAACTCTGGGCCTAGATGACTTCAGAGGTGTATTCCACCAAGCACTTAAGGAAGAAATAATACAAAGTCTCACAAAATCTTCCAGAAAATGGAAGAAAAGAAATTGCTTCCTAACTCATTTTTTTAGGCCATTATCCAATATCCATACCTGAAATAAAAAACATAACCTTCAGGTCATTATCCCTCACAAACATAAAACTGTCAACAAAACATCAGCAAGTTGAATCCGGAAATACATAAAAGCTATTATAATACATCACGACAACACAGAGGATGTGGTCCCGGAAATACAAAACTTGATTCAGTGTCCAAAAACCAATTAATATAATCAATAGACCAATGCAGAAAACCCATACGAACACCTCAGTACAAGAAAGAGACGAAAAACTAAAAAAGCCTTTAACAAACCTCAACATTCATGAACGGTTAAAAAAAAAAAAAAAAAAAAAAGCTTCCCACAAATCAGGAATAGGAGGAAGATCTCCACCCTGATAAAAGTCCAATTACAAAACAAGTCTACAGCTAACATCATACTTCACTGTGAAAAACTAAAGGCTTTCTCCTAAAATCAGAACGATGCAAAAGTGTCCACTCTCACCACTTCCATTCAATATCATACTCGATGCCCTGACCAGTGGAATAAAGGAAGAATAAGAAACAAAAGTCACATAAGTTGGTGATAAAGCCGTATCAACCGGTGATAAAGAATAAAACTCTCCATTCATGGATGACATGATTGTCTACGTAGAATTTATACCCGATTATAATTTTTAAGAGCTTCTAGAGCTGATAAATGAACTTAGCAAGGTCACAATATGCAATGTGAATTTCAATCAATTACATTTCTACACACTAGCAACGAATAATTAGAAAATGAAAAATGCTGAAATAATATTTACAGAGGCAGTAAAAATCCTTAAATGTATAGGCTAAAACCTAACAAAACACGTGCAAAGTCTGCATGCGGAAAGATACCAAAACCTGACGAAAGAAATCAAATAAGGCCTTGGGAAATGCAGAGATATTTTGTACCTTTGTATTTTGGGTTGGAAGACTCGCTATGATTACGGCATAAATTTCACCCCCCAAAAACTGGATCTATAAGTTCAGGACAAATCCCATCAAAATCCTAGGAAGATTTCTGTAGAAGTCGATAAGCTGATGCTAAACTGCACAGGGAAAAGCGAAGAAACCAGAAGTGCCAACATAGTTTTTAAAAGAAAATGGGCTCAGGCTTTGTGGTCTGGCGCGTAGGGACATTTGAAGTCACCGCTCCATCCTATGGCAAACGTCTGCCCAAGCACCTGAACAAACTGAGAGCCCGACAAGGGCTCGGAGATCCGTCGGAGGGTGCGGTGGGGACAGAGCCGGAGAGCGAACTCGCCAGAGAGCCGCACGAGGCGGCTGGGTCTGTGCCCCGCGCGCCTGCGCGCCAGCTTCCGGTGCCCCTCCCGCCGCGTCGCGCCCGGAAGCCGCCCCTTTCCCGCCGCTGCCTTCGAGAAAACCTACCTGGGCCTTTGTTCCGGGCCAGGCTGCTGGGCCCTTCCCCCGATATGCGCTGCGTGACGAGCCCCCCGGGGCCCGAGGCCGACCGCCGCCCCCCAAATCAGCGGCGCCCGCAGGGGGAGAGAGCGCCGCAACCTGGGGGGGTGGGCAGCGCCTGGCGGGGAGACCCGAACTGTCGTTGCCCAGCTGCTGCAGGCTCCGTGAGGACAGTTCTGAGGGGTAACAACTCCGGGGGGGGGACGGGGCCGAGAGCGAGGAGGACCCCCACTTGTGCGGCTCGCGGCCCGGAGCCTGCCGGGGCCTCGGCTGTGTGCCTCGGAGAGAGTTCGTGCTGCTTCCGGTGGGGGGAGGGCGGCCGGAAGCGTCTCCGCGCACGCCGGCGCCTTGGTTCCTCTTCTCCAGGGTCCCCTCTGGGGAGGCCGCTTGGGCAGGGTGCTAGGGGGCCTGACCTGCCTGAGGGCAGGGAGCTCCCCAGCCGCGGTCCCTCCGGCGCTCCCGTCCCGCCCGAGGAGGGAAGACGGAAGCAGCGGGCGACAGCGTCACCGGAGGACGGGGACCACCCGTGGGCCACCGGACCCGTCCCTTCCCCGCGCCTGGCCGCAGCCTGGCTCAAGGCCCGTCCGCTGCGGTGCCGGCCACCTCGCACATCACGCCCCGCTCTCAGCGGATAATTAAGGGGCCCAGTGCAAGGTGGGGAAGGCAGTGTAAAGAAACAGAGCAAGTATCAGAACCAGACTCCGAGATGACAGGGAGGCTGGGATGATCAGACCAGGAGTTTTTAAAAATGAAGATTGACCTGCTCACCGTTTTAATGGGAAAAGCAGCGCGCAAGAACACATGGGGGGATGTAAGCAGAGAGATGAAAATTCTAGGAAAAGGTAAAAGAAATGCTGGACATCCAACACTCTGTAACGGAAAAGAAGAATGCCTTTCTTGGGCTTATTGGTACACGGGACGCTGCTGAAGAAAGATTCTCTGAGCTTGGGGGTATGGCACTAGAAGGTTCCCAAACTAGAAAACCAAAGACAAAAAATAAATAAATAAAAAACACAGGGAAGAAAATGGAACAGAATATTCATGAACTGTGGGGCAACCAAAAAACGTGTAACATACCCATAATAGGAAGAACAGAAGGAGAAGGAATGTCTGAATAATGATGGAGAATTTCCCCCAAATTAATGTGAGACACCAAAGCACAGGTCCACGCAGCTCACAGAACACCAAACAGGATAAACGCTAAAAACCAAATAACAACAACAAAACAAACACCTGTGCATATCATATTCAAACTTAAGAAAATCAAAGATTTAGAAAAAATGTTGAAAGAAACCAGAAGAGTGGCAACCTGGGACTGGCTCGGGAATGGGAACTGAAAAAGGAAGGAAGGAAGGAAGGAAGGAACCAGAAGAATGACCCACCTCACCTACAGAAAAGCAAAGATTTCTTTCCAACTCCTCCTCAGAAACCATGCAAGCAAGAAGAGCGTGGAAAGAAATATTTAAGCACACAAAAGCACTTAGAGAAAAAACCCACCAGCCTTTAGAATTCTGTATCCTGGGCAATTAACCTTCAAACGTGGAAGAGAAATGAAGGCTTTCTCGGAAAAAACGCAAAAACTGAAGGAATTTGTTGCCAGTAGACCTGCCTTGCAAGAAATGTTAAAAGAAGTTCTTTAGAGAAGGAAAATAATGTAAGTCAGAAACTCAGACCTGCAGATAGAAAGGGAGCACTAGAGAATAAATGAGTGAAGGTAAAATCCAAACTTGTTTTCCTTATTTTTTTAAATTTTTTTTATGTTTTTTATTTATTTTTGAGAGACAGAGAGAGACAGCGCGAGCAGGGGAGGGTCAGAGAGAGAGGGAGACACAGAATCCGAAGACAGGCTCCAGGCTCTGAGCTGTCAGTACAGAGCCCGACGCGGGGCTTGAACCCACGAACCGTGAGATCATGACCTGAGCCGAAGCCGGACGCTTAACCGACTGAGCCACCCAGGCGCCCCTCCTTATTCTTAATCTAACAGATAGGAGTTTGTTCAAAATGATATCAACAATGTATTCAATTATGTATTGATAACATGTATGTATCTTTTGTGTGCTTGTACATGGTAAAATGAACGACAGCAATGGCACAAAAGATGGGAGGGAGGGATGAGAAATAGTTTCCTATTATAAGAACTATATACCCACAAAGCAGTCTAGTGTTATTTGAAAGTGGACTTGGATTGTTAGTAAATGTATAGAAAACTCTAGGGCAACCACTAAAAAAAAAAAAAAAAAACCTTTAAAGCGCTACAACTTAGGGTCACCTGGGGGGCCCAGTCGGTTAAGTGTCCAACTTCAGCTCAGGTCATGAACTCACAGTTCATGAGTTCAAGCCCTGCGTCAGGCTCTGTGCTGACAGCTCGGAGCCTGGAGCCCGCTTCAGATTCTGTGTCTCCCTCTCTCTCTGCTCCTCCCCGGCTTGTGCTCTGTCTCTCAAAAAAAAATGTTAAAAAAAAAAGAAGAAATACAACTTATATGCTAAGACAGGAGAAAAAAATTGAATCACGTAAAGAGCTCAATTAAATTGACAAAGGGCAGAAAGAATGGAAGATGAAAAATAGGAACAAAGAATAAAGGCAACAAATAGAAAACAGGAACAAATATGATAGATATTAATCCAGTAATACTAATGATCACTTAATTTTCTTTAAGTTTATTTATTTATTTATTTTGAGAGAATGAGCATGAGCAGAGGAAGGGCAGAGAGAGAGGGGGAGTGAGAGAGATTCTCAAGCAGACTCTGCACTGTCAGGCCAGAGCTCGACGTGGGCTTGACCTCAGGAACCGTGAGATTATGACCTGGGCTGAAATCAAGAGTCGGATACTCAACCGACTGAGCCACCCAGGAGCCCCTTAATGATCCCTTTAAATGTAAATGTAAGCACGTCAATTAAAAGAAATTGTCACTGTGGATAAAAAAAAAAAAAAAGATTCATATCTGTCTGCAAGAAACCCATTTACACTTAGACACATATAGATTACAAGTAAATGGATAGAAGTGCACCTGAGTGGCTCAGTCAGTTGAGCATCTGACTCTGATTCTTTGATTTCTTCTCAGGTCGTGGTCCTAGGGTCCTGGGATCAAGCCCTGCGTTGGGCTCTGCTCTGAGCATGGAGCCTGCTTAAGATTCTCTCTCTCTTCCTTTGTCCCCCTCCCCCACTCTCGCTCACTCTCTCTCTCTAAAATAAAACTTAAAAAAGTAAATAGAGAAAGATAAACAATGCTAACACTAATTTGAAAAATGGGAGTAACTACACTGATTTCAGATAGAGCAGACTTCAGAGCAAAGAAAATGATCAGGGATACAGATGGCCCTTACATAATGAGAAAGGAGTCAGTTCTCCAGAAGACATAACAATCTTTAATGTGTATGCGTCTAACAACAAAGTATCAAAATGCTTGAGACAAACACTGGAGGAACTGCAAGAAGAAACAGATGAACCTACTGTCCAAGTAAGAGACTTCAAACCCCCCCCTCACACAGGAGTAGGTTTAGCAGGCAGAAAATCAGTAAGGATATCGTTAAAATTAATAATACTGTCCATCAACTGGATATAAGTGATGTCTGTAGAATATTTCATCCAACAAGAGCAGATTCTTCTCAAGCTCACATGGAACATTTACCAAAATAGACCACATTCTGGGCCATACACCAGAATATAAAAGAAAGAAGCATTCAGTGTCTTCCGTCAGACCACAATGGAATCAAAGCAGAAAGCATTAACAGAAAGATAGTTGGAAAACTCCAAATATATGGAGATTAAATAACACTTATAAATAACATGTAGGTCAAAGAAGAAATCACAAGAGAAATTTTAAAATATTTTTAATTAAATGAGGGGCGCCTGTGTGGTTTAGTTGGTTGAGTGAACAACTCTTGATTTTGGCTCAGGTCATGTCCCCGTGGTCATGGGATTGAGCTCCATGTCTGGTTACCCTGGGTGTGGAGCCTGCTTGAGATTCTCTCTCTCTCCTTCTGCCCCTCTCCCCTGCTTGTGCCTGCTCGCTCTAAAATTTAATTAATAAAATAAATAAAAAATAAAATATTTTGAACTAAATTAAAATACAACCTTTCAAATTTTGTGGGAGGCAGTGAAAGCAGAGCTTACAGGGAAATTTATAGCACTGAGTACATATATTGAAGAGAAGAAAGATCTAAACTCAGTCATCTAAGGTTCCACTTTAGGAACTAGAAAAAGAAGAGCAGGGGCGCCTGGGTGGCTCAGTCGGTTGAGCGTCCGACTTCGGCTCAGGTCATGATCTCACAGTCCGTGGGCTCGAGCCCTGCGTCGGGCTCTGTGCTGACAGCCTGGAGCCTGCTTTGGATTCTATGTCTCCCTCTCTCTCTGCCCTTCCCCCGCTCACTCTCTGTCTCTGTCTCTCAAAATAAAGACATAAGAAAAAAGAAAAAAAAAGAAGAGCAAATTAAATTCAAATTAAGGAGAAGAAATATAATAAAAGTGCAGAAATCAAAGAAATTGAAAACAGGAAACCAATAGAGAAAAATCGACAAAACCAAAAATTGATTCTTTCCAAAGACCAATAAAATCAGTAAGCTATGAGCCAGGCTAGCTAAGAAAAAAAGAGAAGACACGGGCGCCTGGGTGGCTCAGTTGGTCAAGCGTCCAACTTCAGCTCAGGTTATGATCTAACAGTTTGGGGGTTCGAGCCCCATGTTTGGCTCCATGCTTACAGCTTGGAGCCTGGAGCCTGCTTCAGATTCTGTGTTCCCCTCTCTCTTTTCCCCTCCCCTGCTCATACTCTGTCTCTCTCTCTCTCTCTCTCTCTCTCTCCCTCCCTGTCAAAAATAAACATTAAAAATTTTTTTAAATAAAGAAAAAAGAGAAGATGCAAATTACTACTAATATCAGAAAAGAAGAGAATATGTCACTACAGATCCCATGGATATTAAAATTATAATCAGGGAATATTATCAACAAGTCTATGCCAACAAATTCGATAACAGAAGAAGTGTTATTCCTTGAAAGATACAATCAGCCAAAATGCACACAAAGAGAAACAGACAACTGAATGGGCCTATATCTATTAAAGAAATTTAATCAATAATTAAAAACATTCCAAAAAAGAAAGCAACAGGCCCAGGTTGGTTCACTGATAAATTCTATTAAAGTTTTAAGAAAGAAATTATACCAATTCTCTGCCATCTTTTTTAGTGGAGAGAAGCTGAAAGAATACTTCCTAACTCGTGCTTATGAGGCCAGTATTATTATCCTAACACCAAAACCAGACAAAGACATTACAAGAAAAGAAAACTGCAGACCTACATCTCTCATGAACATAAATCCAATATATATTAGATTAGCACATTAAATCTAATAATATGAAATACATCATGACCAAGTGAGATTTATCCCAGATATACAAAGCTGGTTCAACACTCAAAAATCAATTAATATGATCCATCATATCAACAGGTTAAAAAAAAAAAAAGAGGTTGATGGGGGTGGGGGAGAGGGGAAAGTGGGTGACGGGCATGAAGGAGGGCACACGTTGGGATAAGCGCTGGGTGTCGTATGGAAACCAACTTGACAATAAATTATAGTTTAAAAAAGAGAAGAAAACCACACGCATATTACTAAGTATAAGAAGTTACATATTGTATGATTCCAAATATATGACATTCTGGGAAAGGCAAAACTATGGAGACAGTAAAAAGATGAGTGGTTGCCAGGGGTTAGGGGAGATGGAGAGGCGAAGTACAGATGATCTTTAGGGCAGTGAGACCACTCTTTATTGTGCTGTACAGGTGGATACGTGATTATAAATGTGTTCAAACCTATGGAATAAATAACACCAAGAGTGAACCCTAAGGTAACACAGGCTTTGGATGATAACAACGTGTCCATATAGGATCGTCAGTTTTAATAAATGCACCACGTGAGGGGATGTTGATGTCTCAGGGTTCTGTGCACGAGTAGAGGCAGGAGGTAATGAGAAAGCTCTGTCTCCCATTCAATGTTGCTGGTAACCTAAAATCATTAGTTTACTTAAAAATGAAAGAAAGTGGTTGGAAGGAAGGAGGGGAGGGGAGGGGAGAAAAAGATAATGGCCAGCCCGTGAAAAGCCTTGTAAACATTTAAGGAGACTGCATCTTATCCCAAAAGCATTAGGAAATGGGATGGCTGTTGTATTATTAGTTTCCATGACTTCTGTAACGAAGAATCACAAATTGGGGATTTAAAAGCAGAGAAATCTATTTTCTCACTGATCTGGAGGCCAGAAGTCCAAAATCAGAGTACCCGTGGCCTCATCCTTCTCTTGAAGACCTTAAGGGAATCCGTCCTTCCTCCCTCCCTTTCTTTCTTTCTCCTTCCTCTCCTGGGCTCACCTGGCTCCAATATTCCCTGGCTGTGTCCGCCAAAGAATCGCTCTAATGTCTGCCTCTATTTTCACATGGCCGCCTCCTCTGCGTCTCTTATAAAGACACTTACCAATTGGATTTAGGGCTCACCCAGATAATCCAGGATGATCTCATTTTGAGATCCTTAACTTAGTTACAACTACAAAGACCCTCTTCCCAAATAAGGTCACGTTCACAGATTCTGGGGATTAGCACATGGATGTATCTTTCGGGGGACCACCCTTCAACCTGCCACAAGGTTAAGCCACTTAACACACATCTATTGGGTTGCTGAATTAGTTAAGCCTCTTTAGGTGACATTTGAAGCCTACTCTGGCCACAATAAGCCAAAAAGGGGGGTGGGGGTGGGGACAGATGGGGGTTACCGGAATATCACTGGGAAGGTGACAAAATTGAGGGAAAAGTGAACTAGCTGGCTTTAGAGAGGTCCAGGGCAAGCTGCAGCAGTGAGAAGTCGCGAGTTACTGCTTTTATTTTTTTGTTGTTATTTATTTTAGTGAGAGAGAGAGAGAGAGAGAGAGAGAGAGACAGAGCATGAGCAGGGGAGGGGCAGAGAGAGAGGGAGACACAGAATCCAAAGCAGCTCCAGGCTCTGAGCTGTCAGCACAGACAGTGCTCGACACGGTGCTCGAACCCACGAACGGCGAGACTATGACCTGAGCCGAAGTCAGATGTTTAACCGACTGAGCCACCCAGGCGCCCGAGTTACTGCTTTAGATCAGGGGTTGGCAAATATTTTCTGCAAGTGCCCAGATTGTAAATATTTTCAGCTGTGCAGGCCATACAGCCTCTATTGCGACTGGTCAACTCTGCTATTACAGACAGATGTAAAGGAATGAGCATGGCTGTTTTCCAATATTTATTCCCTGTTTATTTATGAAATTCTCCAACTTGGGGCACCTGGGTGGCACAGTCAGTTAAGCATCCAACTCTTGGTTTCAGCTCAGGTCATGATCTCACAGTTCGTGGGTTTGAACCCTACATCGGGATCCACACTGTCAGCCCGGAGCCTGCTTGGGATTCGCTCTCTCCCTCACTTTCTGAGTCTCTCTCCTGCTTGCTCTCTCTGTCTCTCTCTCTCAAAAATAAATAATCTTTAAAAAAAATTTCCAGCTTGATTTTCAAAAGCAGGAGAGGGTCTTATTAGTGCACTGTGGTCATATGCCCACCTCGTGGCTGGGGATTAGGGTAAGGTGAGGAACAGCAATAGACAGAGCCACCAAGAACAAATGAAATGCTGAAGAATTTGTGGCCCACAGGAAAATCAAGATGCTCTTACAAAAAAGGGAGAAAAAGGACTGCCAGTATCCTAGTACCTAGACCCGTGAGGAATGTGGAATGTGCGAGGCACGGAGGACCCTGTATGAACAAGAAGGCACCATGACTGTAGCTCTCATGAAGCTCAAAGCACCCATGGTTGTAGAGTAATAGACAGAGATGCACACTCCGGAGGAGAGGACCGGAGGTCGACCGCAGGGTTCTTCAACCTCAGCAGTATGGACGTTTGGGGCTGTCCTGTGCATCGTGGGATATCTAACAGCACACTTGGACTCCATCCACTAGATGCAAGGGTCAAACCCCACCAACCCTCAGTTGCGACAACTAAAAAGATCTCCACACTCTACCAAATGTCCCCTGGGGGGCAAAAGTGTGCCTGGTTGAGAACCAACGGTCTATCAGAAAATACAGCAGGGGCACCTGCTCTCTGCTGGGGAGTCAGGAAGGCTACCCTGGGGAAATGAAGGATGAGGTGAGATCTTAAGGATGAATAAAAGTTACCTAGACCAGGAAGAAGAGGGAATCACAACCCAAATGGAGAGAACACGGCAAACGCAAAGGCTCTGTGGCTGGAGAGAGCAGCATGCTGAGGAACCGAAGAGGGAATGACAAGGCTGGAACCAGCCACGCGGCGTCTGGGTCTGTGCGAAGCCACTGAGATATTTTAGCAGATCAGGGACAGTGAGATAACTGAAACAAGCAACACAAAGCAACCACAAGAACAAAACTCCCATGCGAGTAGAACAAAAGCCAGCAAAGAAGAGGCCTGTTGGAGGCGGAGGCTGTAATGTAGATGAGAGAGGACAGGCCAGTTGGTGGCGTTGAAGACGGAGAAAAGTAAAAGGATTCAAGGTCAGGGGCATTAGGTGATGAATTGCAAATGTGGTGAAATGGACACGGTTCAGGCATGCCTTTTAGGTTTCTTACTTGACCATTCGCCAAGGTGCTGAAAGAGAACAGGGGTGAAGATTAGTGTGGGTGGAGGGGACCCCTGCTGTCAACTTTGCACAGGTTGTATTTGAAGTCTCTGAAGAGACACCAGGAGCTGTTGACAGGTGGATATAATGGCCTGGAGCACAGAGGAGGAATTAGGACTGGGGAGGTACATTTGGGAGTCACGAGGCAAAAGGGCAACTGAATCTGTGGGTGGGGTGCAAATACAGAGCGAGAGAGAAGGTTGAAAGCAAGCCCTAAGAATATACAACATTTTAGATTGGGGGCTCAGTCAGTTGAGCATCTGACTCTTGATTTCGACTCGGATCATGATCTCGAGGTTTGTGAGATCAAACCCTGCGTCGGGCTCTACGCTAAGCATGGAGCCTGCTTGGGATTCTTTCTCTATTTGCCCCCCCCCAAATAAATAAACATTTTTTTTTACAAAAGAAAAAAAATGAATCTCCAACATTTAACGGCCAAGAGGAGGAGAAGGAGAGGTCGGCGAGAGAGGCCCGAGACCAATGGGAGAAACCTCGAAAAGCTGGGGGAGTGGGAGGTGTGTCTTCTCTTTTATTAATGTGTCGTATTAGGTTACCGATTTGAGACCTTCCTTCTTTTCCAAGATAGGCATCGACAGCTATAGATTTCACCGTAAGCACTGCTTAGTTACATCCCGTACATTTCTTTATGTTGTGTTTTTGTTTTAATTCTCCTCAAAGTTGTTTTTTTTAACTTCTCTTGTGATTTCTTTTTTGCTCCGTAAGTTTTTTTAGAAGTGTTGCTTAATTTTGAAAATTTTCAGGTTTTCCTAGGTATCTCTCAATTGCAGGCTTCCATTTTAATTCTGTTGTGACTAGAGAATGTACTTCGTATGATTTTAATCTTTAGGAATGTGAGCCTTGTTTTGTGGTCCAGCTGATGACCTATCCTGGAGAATGTTTCATGTGCTCTTAAAAAGAATATGTATTCTTTAGCCTTTGGGTGTTTTCTATGAATGTCAGGACAAGTTGGTTGATAGTGGTCTTCAAATCTTCCATATCCCTGTTGATTTTTTGCAACTGTGATAAAAACACATAACATACTGGGGTGCCTGCTTGAGATTCTCTCTCCCTCTCCTCCTCTCTCGCTGTCTTTCTCTCCCTCTCAAAAAAAAAAAACATAAAATGTGCCATCTTAACCCTTTTTAAGTGTACAGTTTAGTAATATTAAATATGTTCACATTGTTGAGATAGGGATCTCCAGAATTGAATCATCTTGCAAAACTGAAACTCTACACCCACTAAAAGCAACTACCCTTAGCCCCTCATAACCACCATCCTACCTTCTGTTTTCTGTGAATTTGCGTATTTGAGATCCTCCTATAAGTGGGCTCATACAGTATGTATCTCTTTGTGACTGGTTTATTTCACTTAACCTAATGTCCACAGGCTCATCCATGTTGTAGCGTGTACCATTTGTGTTGTAGCATGTAGTGTGTAGCATGTTCCTCCTTTTAAAGCCTGAATACCATCGCACTGTATGTTTATGCCACATTCTGTTTATTCAGTTATCCGGCCATGGACATTTGCACTACTTCCACCTCTTGGCTATTGTGAATAGTGCTGCTATGAACATGCGTGTGTAAATATCTCTTTGAGACCCAGCTTTCAGTTCTTTTGGATATATATTCAGAAATGGAATTGTGGGTCATACGTTAATACTATTTTTAATTTTTCCAAGAACTGCCATATTGTTTTCCATGGTTTTGTACCGTTTCACAATCCTACCGTTGCTGACTTTTTTTGGTCCAGTTATTTAAATTGTTGAGGGGGAGGTATTGAAATCTCTACCTATTAGTATTGGATTGTCTATTTTTCCTTTCGGTTAAGTCTACCTTTCCTTTACTTCTTTGGTTAATCAACAGAGGTTGATAACATTCACAAACGTTTATAATTGCTATATCTAACTCACATATTGACCATTTATCATTATGATCTGTCTGAAAGCCTATTTGTCTGATATTAATATAGGAACTCCAGCTTTCTTATGGTTGCTATTTGCATGATATATCTTTTCTCCTATCCCTTTGCTTTCAATCCATTTGTGTCTTTCAATCGGTGGTGTTTCCGTTTATAGCTAGCACATAGTTGGGTCTTGCTTTTTCATCCATTCTGACAGTCTCTGTCTTTTGAAATATTTAGTCTATTCAGGATATGTATTTAGTCATTCTGGATATGATTAGATGTATGTCTGTCATTTTACTGTTTATTTTCTATGTTATATGTCTCTCTTTTGTTCTCCTTTGCTGTCTTATTTTGTGTTAAATATGTTTTCATGAATCATGTTAATTTGTCTGTTAATTTTTTTGTACGATTTTTGAGTTATTTTATTAGTGGTTGTTCTAAGGATTACAACATGCATTTTAATTTAGCACAATCTGCTTCAGAATACTACATTTCAGTTACATATAGGAACTTTCTCCAGCATGTCACATTTTTCTCCCCATCCTTTGCGCCATTATAAACCCAACAATACAGTGTCAGAATTATTGCTTTGCCCAATCTTATATATTTTTTTAAAGGCAAGAGAAAAGATGAAATCTACTTATAGAATCTTTTACATTTACCGTTTCTGCGATTCTTCGTATCTTCTCATGAATTCAAGTTACTGTCTAGTGTTAATTACAACTTGAAGAACTTCCTTTAGTATTTCTTGGAAGGCAGGTCTGCTAGCATCAAATTCTTTCAGTCTTTGTTTATCTGCAAAAGTATTTATTTCACCTTCATTTTTTATATTTTCCAGATATAGAATTCTTGCTTGTCAGTTTGTTTTATTTCAGCATGTTAGGTATGTCATTCTACTGCTCTTGGGTACGTTATTTCTGGTGAGAAGTCAGTCATTAATTGTATTTCCCTTGTTGCTTTCATTTGACATCCATCTGTAGGATAAATATTACTCCATCCCTTCACTTTCTTTTTCTTTAACTTTTTGTTAATGTTTATTTTTGAGAGAGAGCTCAAGAGAGGGCGAGCGGGGGAGGGGCAGAGAGAGAGGGAGACACAGAATCCAAAGCAGGCTCCGGGCTCCGAGCTGTCCGCACAGAGCCTGACATGAGCCTTGAACTCACAAACTGTGAGATCATGACCTGAGCCGAAGTTGAAGTCGAATGCATAATTGACTGAGCCCCCCCCCCCCCCCCGTGCCCGAACCATCCCCTCACTTTCAATCAGCAGGTGTCTTTAGGTCTAAAGCGAGTCTCTTGTAGGCAGCATATGCGTGGATCTTGATTTGTTTGGGTTTTTTTTTTTTTATCCATTCTGACACCCTGTTTCTTTTGATTAGAGCATTTAGTCCATTTACATTCAGAGTCATTACTGATAGATATGTATTTAGTGCCATTTTATTACTTGTTTTGTTGTTGTTTCTGGAGATTTCCTCTGTTCCTTTCTTGTCTTTGTCACTTTTGGTCTTTCCCTTATTGCTTTCAAGAGTAAGAGCATCCAGGGGCGCCCGGCTGGCTCAGTCGGTGGAGCATGCAACTCTTGATCTCTGGGTTGTGAGTTTGAGCCGCACATTGGGTTCAGAGATTACTTAAAAATAAAATCTTAAAAAAAAAAAAAGAATAAACATACACAGGCAAAAATGTCACAGATTTCATACTGTTCTTAACTGAAGTTTAGTAATTTTCATTAATAAATCTTCTAAGTCTGTTGTATGACTTTGACCAATTTCCAGCGGGTTATAATGACTGACAGTTTTGCCGAGCTTTTTAAAAAAATTTTTAATGTTTATTTATTTTTGAGAGGCGGGGGGGAGGGACAAGTGGGGGAGGGGCAGAGAGAGAAGGAAACACAGAATCTGAAGCAGGCTCCAGGCTCTGAGCTGTCAGCACACAGCCTGATGTGGGGCTCGAACCCATGAACCATGATACCATGACCTGAGCCAAAGTCAGATGCTTAACCAACTGAGCCACCCAGGTGCCCCTGTCCAACTTTTCTATTTTTATTTTTTTATTTTTTTATGTTTTTATTTATTTTTGAGAGAGAGATCGCAAATGGGAGAAAGGCAGAGAGAGAGAGAGAGAGAGAGAGAGAAAGAAAGAGAGAGACAGAATTGGATGGAGGCTCTGGGCTCTGAGCTGTCAGTACAGAGCCTGATGCGGGGCTTGAACTCGCGAGCTGTGAGATCATGACCTGAGCCGACGTCGGATGCTTACCCGACTGAGCCACCCAGGCGCCCCGCTTTTTATTTTTTAAGTTTATTTATTTATTTTGAGAGAGAGAGAGAGAGAGAGAGAGAGAGAGAATGCAGGGGAGGGGAAAGAGAGAATCCCAAGCAGGCTCTGTGCTGACAGCAGAGAGCCCCGTGTGGGGCTCTAACTCTCCAACTGTGAGATCATGACCTCAGCTAAAGTCAGATGCTCAACCAACTGAACCACCAGGCACCCCAACTTACATTTTTTTTTATTTTTTTAAGTTTATTTATTTTCTAGAGACAGAGAGACAGAGTGCAAGTGGGCGAGGGTCAGCGAGAGAGGGAGACACAGAATCCGAAGCAGGCTCCAGGCCCTGAGCTGTCAGCACAGAGCCCGACGCGGGGCTTGAACCCACGAACTGCGAGATCATGACCCGAGCTGAAGTCGGACGCTTAACCGACAGAGCCACCCAGGCACCCCTCAACTTACATTTTTTATATAATTTTTTAAATGTTTATTTATATTATATTTGAGAGAGAGACAGAGGCAGTGTGCAAGCAAGAGAGGGGCAGAGAGATAGACACAGAATCTGAAGCAGGCTCCAGGCTCTGAGTTGTCATCACAGAGCCCAACTCGGGGCTTGAACTCATGAGCTATGAGACCATGACCTGAGCTGAAGTCGAACGCTTAACTGACTAACACCCAGGTGCCCCCCCAACTTACATTTTTTAAAACACCCTAGATACTTATGTTAGTTAAGTATTGCTCATAAGAAAGCACCCCAAATTTATTGGCTTAAAACAACACATATTTATTATCTCATAGTTTCTGTAGGTCAGAAATTTAGAAGGAATTTAGCTTCATGCTTCTGATTCATGTTCTCTCATGATTGCAGTCAAGTTGTCACCTGGAACGGGGCTGGGGGTCTAAATCCATTTCCAGGTTCACTTTCTTGGCTGTCGTAGGAGGCCTCAGTTCCTCACCATGTGGGTTTCTCCAGAGGATTGCCCATGATGTGGCAACGGTCTTCCTCCAAAATGAGTAATGCAAGAGACAATGTGACCAAGATGGAAGTCACAGTGTCTTTTTATGACCGAGTCTGAGTGCCCCTGCTTCACTGCACTCACTAGAAATGAATTGCTAAGTTCAGCCCACGCTTAGAGGAAAAATTAAACACCATCTCTTGAAGAAAGAACTACTAGAGAACTTTGTGATGGCAAATGAGCCACTTTAGAGAAGCAGAAGGAAATTAAGGGGTGGAAACCGTACCCTCTAAATCATTACAGACTCAGCTGCCAGATTGTTCTCATCATATTAAGGTTGGTCCGTGTGATTTTCCTGTTCAAAAGCCTCTGTAGTTTTCCATTGTCTATCCCGTACAAGACGGAGCCTAAAATCTGTAGTGTGTAATTAAAGGTAGTCCCGGATCTCACACTACTTTCCAGCTTTATCTCCCCAGCTTCCCCTCTCCCTTTCTCGTGGATCAACCGAATGGAGCCATTCTTCTTCCGTGTGCCTTTCCTTCTTGTTCCTTCTCCCCACAATGTTCTTTCCTCCAATCTCAACATGTCCAAATCCTTTAAGTACCTGCCTAAGCTATTTCTTCCATGAAACAGGCCCACGTCAGCCAGAGGTAAGAGCTCCCTCTTCCAAGTTCCGAGACAGCTCATTAACACTTGTCTCGTGGCGAGCCACCTTCACCCTCACGCTAAAGCATCTATATGCCTGTCACGTCTCCTTGCCGGGGTTTCACAGCTCCTTGATGGTATACTTACCTCGTCCCCTATCCCCTCAGCCTCTAACCTTGCATCTAGAAGTTCAGTAAGTAATTGTCCATTTTCTTTCCATCCTAAGGACACAAATTATAGCAAAAACTAGGTGGAGCTTTGCAATTTTGGATTTTTTTCTTTGTGACAAAGTGATTGAGCAAAATTAAAAAAGAAAAAGCTTTGTGGATGTTTGGAGCATGGACTGTAAGAGCGCAAGGATACATATAGTCAGGTTTGTTCAAGGCTAGTGCGGATGTCTAAGTGAGGGCTGGTGGAGACCTGGACTGAGTGGGAGCAGTAGAGACAGAAGTGGATAGATTTGATGTATGCTCTTACAGTGGAACTGATACAGGATTGCCTTAGCCTTGGGTGGGTGTGGGGCACCACGGAACCAGGGATGACTTCCAGGTGTTTGCTATTGCTCACTGTGGAGCTGGTGGCCCTATTTTCTGTGAGAAGAGGACCACATTTGGGGTGCTCATGCCGATGTGGAGATGCCCACAGGGAAACCTAATGGTAAGGTTAAGGGACAGTTAGGTCAATTAGATACACGAGTCTGGAGATCACAGCAGACACAGGGCTGGAGATACACATTTGAGAGTTCTCAGCATATAGATGGTTTTAGGATGTGGGATGGGCGAGATCCCCCCAGGAAGAGAGTGGAAGAAGAGGGGAGTCCAAGCCTAGGTCCTGACGACCTGCAGGATCTAGAGAACAAGCAGAAGGACAACTCAGGGGGAGAAGTCTGGGAAGGAAGAGCTTTTTTTAAAAAAATTTTTTAAATGTTTATTTATTTTTGAGAGACAGAGAGACAGAGCATGAGCGGGGGAGGGGCAGAGAGAGAGGGAGACACAGAATCGGAAGCAGGCTCCCTGCTCTGAGCTGGCAGCACAGAGCCCGACACAGGGCTCGAACCCACAAACCGTGAGATCATGACCTGAGCTGAAGTCAGACGCTTAACCGACTGAGCCCCCTAGGCACTGCACAGTAAATATTTCTTGAACGGATTAAGCGGAACCAACTTCTCATTTCCATGGTAATGATCCACCAGAATTTTTTTCTTTTTTTAATTTTTTAACATTTATTCATTTTTGAGAGTGTGAGTGGGGGAGGGGCAGAGAGAGAAGGAGACATAGAATCCAAAGCAGGCTCCAGGCTCCGAGCTGTCAGCACAGAGGCCGACGCAGGGCTGGAACTTACGGACCGTGAGATCTTGACCTGAGCCAAAGTCGGACGCTTAACCGACTGAGCCCTCCGGGCGCCCCCAGAATTTTTCTTAAATGGGAAAATATCTTAAATGCCTTTATTTACTCTAAGTAATGTAAGCTAATGTGGACATTTTAGATGAGGCTTTTCAAAAATCAATGGGTCAACAATATCTTGGGAGGCAAGACCTACAGACTCAATTATTCTAAATCATTGAGACTTATAGATTGAATGTAATGCTTTCATAAAAGGGTTGTTTGTTAATCCAGTTAATAATGAGTAACCTACTGAGGTTGAACGAGAGGTGAGTTAAATAATCCCTGATTCTATAGGAGTGATTAGTTATACATATATCAATTTGCCTGCTTTCAATTCAGGCACTATTAAAACAAAACAAAGCAAAACAATCCAAGAGGAGAGGTAGTAGGAGTTTAACAGGCATCCATTCTTTGCAACGTTTTCAGAAAGGAAATGAAAATGAACCCTGAAACAAGCCTGCAGCAGGGGCACTCATTAACTTACTACACTTTAATCTTTTGACTAGAAGCCTGAGTCATGGACTCTGGAGCTGCGGACCCCCACCCCCCCAGCCACCTGAAAACATCTCCACGTGGCCGTTCTGACAGCACCTCCAAGTCAGCACATCCCAAGCTGAACTCGTTATCCAACACGTTATGGTCCCTGGCGGAAACCCGCCCTCCTCCCGGACTCCCTGTTTCCACCGTGTGCCACCGCAGACACATAGGCTCCGAGTCTTAGCAACGTCTTCCTGGACACGCTCCTTGGCCCCCTGCAAGTGTCGGGTTACCACATTTTGGGGACAATCTCATAGCACCCACCCTGGGCCCTTCTCAGTCTCCTGGATAATTCTCGCTGAGGCCTCTTAACTTCCTTTCCCACTTCCATGTTCCCCTCCATAAGGCCTCCTACCTCAGATATGGGAATCAGCTTTGAAACCGCAAATATGGTCCTGTCACTTCCGCAAAGCAAGCAAACCAAAAGGCCCCCAAAATATTTCATCCCCATCGTAACAACTAATCCTTACTGAACACTAATTGTGTGTAAGCTCCATGCTCAGTGCTCTACATAGTTTATTGTATGAAATCCTTCCACATAGCCCTCAGTTAAAATCCTAACTCCCTACCAACATCTGGTCCCGCCTGCCCTGCCCACTTCATCCAGGCTTCTCCCTGGCTTGCCAGGTGCCAGTGGCAGTGGCCTTTGTGTTGCCAGGACACATGGCAAGCCTTGGCTCCTCAAATGCTCTCTCCTTGGTCCAGGCTCCCTTAACTCCTTTTGTCCTATGACTCTCAGCTCAAATACAAGTTTCACAAAGAAGCCTTGTCTGATGGTTCAAAGTTGGCCTCTCCTATTGTCATAGAACCCTAGCATTTGTCACCCCCTGTCATTACTTTTATTTGTTCCCTGTTGAGCTCCCTCAGTAGAATGTAGGCTCCTCCGGGACAAAGACCAGGTCCGATTTGTTCACCAATGAGCTAGCTGCAGGAGTAGCACAGGGCCAGATGATTGGGGCACTCAGTGACCAGGAGTCAAATGAATAAGAGAAGGAATGAATGAAATCACAGTTCCCGGTAAGCACTCTGGAAATGGTCGCCGTTGTCGGCATTCTTGAGCTCACATCTCCAGTGCTCTTCCTCACCAGCCTGGGCTTTCTCCCCAAGCACCCAGATCTGACAGTGCTGACGTCCCTGCTCAGATCTTTCCACGATGATCACCAGCCTATCACTTTCGTATCTCCCGACACGCGCAGGGACCGTGATGCGGGCTTAAAAAGCACCATGGCAGTTATCCTTAGCGACTACCCCGCGACATAGGCCCTCTTTTCCAGGGCTGCATTATGACATTTGAGAGCACTTTTGCCTTCGTGGGCCCTTCTTCCACACAGAAGTATTTAATGTTATATATTACACTGCATCCGCTGGTACAATTTGTATACCAATTATACACATATAATCCAGGCTGGATTCATTATTACAATATGCATCGTTACTCAGATTTTAAAAGAAATGGAAACGTTTTCATGGGCCCTGGACACTGGGCCCAAAAAGCCAGCCGTGCTATTGTGCCCCATTGTCAGATAAGAAAACTGATGCTCTCAGGACCGAAAGTCACGTTGAAGAAGGAGTGGAGCCGGTACCCGAACCCAGGACAAGAGCGAGTCTGGTCTTAAACTTCTATCCGGAGTTACCCCTGGGGCCCACCCAGGCCGCGTTCCCGTATCCCTTCGGGGGCATTCGGTCCTCCCCGGGGGCCCGGAGCCACCCGCCCGGGGCCGCCCTCTGTGCCCCGCCCCCTCACTCAGGCCCCGCCTCCCGCCGGCTCCTGCCCGGCTCTGGGCGCCTGGAGCCACGACTAAGGAGCAGCTCTCTGTGCCCCGCCCCTTCCCCCGACACAGGCGCGCGGCCGCGGGGGGGGGCGGGGCCGCGGGGCCGCGCGTGCGCTCGCCCGCCCCTGTCCGTGCGCATGCGCAGTGCTCGCGCGCGTTCGCGGGAGAGGATGGCGGGGGCCGCGCCGGGCGCCATCATGGACGAGGACTACTTCGGGAGCGCGGCCGAGTGGGGCGACGAGGCGGACGGCGGCCAGGTGAGGGGGGGCACCGGGCGCCCCCGACGAGGACCGTTGGCCTCCGTCGCCGGCGGGCCGGCCCCGTCCCCGCCGCGCCGGGCCTCGCGGTCACCGTGTGGTTCAAGCACAGCCCGCCCCGCCCCCTCCCCGCCCCGGAGCGCGCCCCCCGCGCCCCCGGAGCGCCCGCCACCCGCCTTCGCTCCCGGGCCCGCGGGGCCCGCCCAGAGCGCCGCTGCCCGTCGAGGGGCGAGCACGCCGCTTCCGTGCATCTCCGTTCCCTCCCCTGCAAACGAGTGGGGGCGGGGACGGGGCGGGAACCCCGGGCGTGAGGTCCCCCGGCGCCGCGACCGCCTCGCTGGGGTCTGGGCCGCTGAGGGGCCGACCCCCCGGTCGTGACACGCGGGGCCCCCGCTGGCCACTCCCTTGGGGTCGGCCTCGGCCCACCGCCCCCCACCCCAGGCGGGTAGGGCGCGAACTCGACGGAGGACGGGACTCATGGCGCCAAGTTTGAACAACTAAATCTCTTAGAAAGTCCAAATCAGCGTCACAGGGAAAAAGTGCGACTTTGGGCTTTCTTAACATTGTTTTACTGTTGGTAAACCGTACTTTTCAGTGCTTTGGGCTGATTGAGTCAACCCTTGGGCTAAGTGACATGGAAAGGGTCTTCCATCTGGAGGGGTTTGGTGTGGAGGCTGAGGAGGGGTCTTCCCTTGGCCCCGCCCCCCCCCCGCCGGGTTGGAAAATCCAAACTGGTAGCGCCAGCTCTGCCAGTGTAGCCCAAGCTTATTCTAATCTGAAAACCCACCCGACGTGCTTGTTTAACATGCAGCGTCTCCCCCCCGGAGACGGATAGGTTGGCCTGGAGGGGGGCCTGGGCTTTTGCCGTTCAGCAGGAGTCCTCATCAGGTGTGGGAAATACTGCGCATTTGGAAGGAAGGAAGGAAGGAAGGATGGATGGAGTGGGGCGCAGGTGGTTGAAGGGGACAGGGGTGCAAGGAGGGCATCGGAGCCGAGGCCCAGAGATGCGAAGACAGGTGCTGTGTTCGAGGAGCACCTGGCTGGTGCCCCTCGGGTGAGCTGTCTGCTGGACGCACTGGCACCAGGTCTGCGAGGGAACCAGTTCTGCAGGGCCTTTGATGGCTGCTCAGAAGTGAGACTTGTTCAAGAGTTTGGGGCAGGGAGTGACACCACACTACTCGTGCTTGGAGGCTCGGAGGGGAGTAGATGGAGGCAGATTCAGCGGGGAGCCTGTGCTCGCCAGGTGCTTGCTCGCATTGTCTCACTCCACTCGCGAGACTGTGAGCTGGGGGTTAACCTGGTCCTTTTGTAAAGGAAGAAAGTGAGCCAAAAAGACGGAGCGATCCGCTCGAGGTCACAAAACCAGTAAACGAAGGTATGGGGCTCCAGCCCAGGTCCTTTGTCTCCATCGCCACTTTATCAAACTGCTGGACAACCACCATGATGTAAATGAGCCTCGGGATGGCTTTGTTTCGAGCATCCTGTTCAAAATGTCATAGTACTTGTTACTCTGAGCCTTCAAGTCATAATGTTACAACTGAGGCATCTCCAGGGGCCGTCTAGACCAGTGCCCTCATTGATAGTCCAGTGTACGCAGCTGGGAACGGCAGAACTAGCCTAGACCCCACTGACAGGAGGTTGGGGAGCCTCGTGTTTGGGGAACTTGAGTCATGATCCCCATTCAGCCCACTGACCCTAATAGGCTCTCAGTGATGAGACGGGTGGACCAGATGTTCCCTTCATGTTCATTCTGACTGCTTAGAGGAGGAAGAGGAAGTCAAAAAAAGGTGACCGACCGAAGGGGTGACGTGAGCTGGATTCTAAAAGATAGTGGTAGGTCGAGTTTTGTGACATATTCTGTTCACTTGATGCTGTGTTCTTGGATTTGAGAGGCGGGAAGATGCGTAAGGAGGCTACAGTGATATTAAGTCCAGATGATAAAAATTAAAAGAGCTACGGAATGCAAATAGTTTAGTCTGGCTTCAGGTTGCCAGTGGGGACTGGTGGGAGAGGAGACTGGCCAGGTGACAAATGAAAGGTTAAAGTCATGCTGGAGGTTGGAGAGCTTTTCTGAAGGAGACTGGAAACTTTCAGCAAGAGAGAAACATCAGATGTGTGGCCTGTGAGGACCACTGTGACATCAGTGTGGGAGGTGATTGAAAGGAAGGCATGAGTCTGAGCCATTAGGGGCACGCTGCTACTGTAGGCACGCGCAAAATAAGAATGGTCGAGATGGGAAGGGCCAGATTGGATAGATCTGTGGGAAACAGAACGGGTAGGTCTTCGTGACCGAACGTGGGGTGGAATGAGGGAGCAGAAACTAAGGGTGACTCATAGCTTTGTGGGTTTGGGGTAACAGGTAGATGATGGAATATTTTACTAAAATATAGGTGGTGAGCTGAAGATTGGTTTACAGGTCAGTTTTGGACCTAGTGAGTTTGGAAAACTAGCAGGCATCCGAGTGTCAATGAGAATAGACTGCTGGCACTTGAGTCTGGAGCTCGAGAGAGAGACCCAGGCCAAATTCTAGACTTATGAGCAGGGCGCTGGCATCATCCAAGAGAAGAGGTAGTAGGAGACAGTAGGGCCCAGGACAGAAGCCCCAGAAAACAGACACAGGATGAGTCTCAGGGGAAAGTCCAGCCTTCCTTCACAGCCTTGCTCAAGTCTTCCCGCACAGGGAAGGTCTGAAAGAAGACTCCCCAGGCTCCGTAGAAGGAATCTGTTCCCAAAGCGTTGCTTACAGGATGTTAGTCTAGACCAGGGGTGCAGACTTTTCTGTAAAGGACCACATAGTAAATACTTTAGGCTCTGCCAGTCCCTGTCACAATGACTTAACTCTGCTATTATGGGGAGAAAGCAGCCATAGACAATATGTAAAATTTAAAAAAACTTGTAAGTGGGTGTGGCTGTGTTCCAATAAAACTTTACTGAGAAAAACGGAAGGGCTGGGTTTGGCCCTGAGCCATAGTTGGCTGATCCCTGGTCCCGCTCTTACACCCTGATGTTAGTCACTTGCACGGAGGTTGGTCTCTCCTTGTTTGTGAAGTCCTTTGGCAGAAAAAGCTATATCTTGTCTTATATTTTTTAGGTTTCCTAGTGGCAAGTACAGTGCTCAGCACAGAGTAAGCATCTAAAAACCATCTGCCTATTCGTTGGGATGACAGTGTTAGCATTGGATGGACCTTCATGTCGTCACATCATCGTCCTGCTTTGTTCTTAGATTCAGTGACTTGCCTGAGGTTTCCACGTAGAACAGGGCCTAGTCTCCAGCCAATCCTGTTGATGTGAGGCAAGCCCGTGATCTCTGCTTTCTGACAGCATTTTGATGGCTTATGCCTTCAAGAATCACTCCATCAGTCTTTGTGAGAAAGCCTTAAATGGCACAGGTGAAGTACTAATAGTGAAAACAGTAATAACTAACATCTGTCGAACTCTTACTGAATGTCAGGTGCTAGGCTTGGTTCTTCCAGAAATTAGATTGCAGAATCCTTCCAACAGTCAAATAGGAGCAGCCACTAGTATTATCTTTAACAGAGGAGGAAGCGCCTACCCAGAGGGCCTAAGTAACTTGCACGACCGACGACCGCCTACACAGCATGCCAGCGTGGGGTCGCAATACAGACCCACTTGGAATGATTCTGGATCCCATTTTCTTAGCCACTCGTGACTTGCCCGGCCCACTTCCTGAGATGATCGCAGAAGTCAAATGAGACAATGCATGTGGAACACTTTTGAAATAGACAGGGGTCTACAGATTTAAGGTGGGATTGCAGGATACTTGCATTAACGAGAAAGTCGCATGGCTCTTTTTGTCACCAGCAGGAGGATGATTATGGAGAGGGGGAAGACGATGCGGAGGTCCAGCAAGAATGCCTCCATAAATTTTCTACCCGGGATTATATAATGGAGCCCTCCATCTTTAACACTCTGAAGAGGTGTGTGAGAAAGGCCACTCGTGTGGGGAGGAGGCTGGGGTAACTTAGAGACAGTTTGCAGTGGACGCAGAGGATCTGCAAAAGTGAGAATAATGTGATTTGGGACCCCACCCCCCCCTTTAAAAATGTTAACATCCTCACTATCTTGTCATTGATCCCCATACCCGTCTGCATCCATAGGAGTGTCCTAGCTTTTTTGTGATCTTTCCTAGGTATTTTCAGGCAGGAGGGTCTCCGGAGAATGTTATCCAGCTGCTGTCTGAGAACTATACCGCCGTGGCGCAGACCGTCAACCTGCTGGCTGAGTGGCTCATTCAGACAGGTGCTTTGTGGGTGGCCCCCGTCCTGGCTTGTCACCCCCACCGCCACCTTTTTTAATAGACCTTCGGATCATTATAATCCTGATAAATCGGAAAAGCCTCATTTGTTTTCTTGGTTTTTGAGACTTCTGTAAGTGGGAACTGAACTTCTTAGCTATGTTCATCAGCCTGATTCCTATCTTTGATTGAATAATTGAGGTTTACAGATAGCCTGCAAATGGGATTCTCATTGAGCTGTTTTCCCTACTGGGTTGTAGAATTATGGGATTAGACCGCATACGCTCACTGCGTCATTTTAAGGGGTCTATTACAGCAAGCAGTGGATGATGGATAATTTAGGACTCGGAATGTTTGTGGTTTTTAGCTAATCTGATTAAGGTAGAGCCTCACGGGAAGGTCCCTGTGCTGGGCGCGGACGACATCATGGAGTAGGCACTGCCCGGAAGGCAGTGGGTTCCCTGCTGCCCCAGCTCCTAGACATGGGGCACCTCTCGTGGCCGGTGCCTGCTCTCTTCCACCCTGTCGGGTGTGTCTTTCTGTCCTACATGTCTGTTTTGGCAGTTTGTCCTTGTCCTTACCGAGGCGTCCAAGAGGCTGCTGTCCTTTCCGTGTAGGCAGACAGCCTTGTGTGCTCTGCCTTGGGCTCCTTTTTGGGTCTTACCATCGATCGAGGTTAATAAATCTGAATTTTTTTATGAGAGGTCCCAAATTCCAAGGGGTCAGAAGCAATTCTGTGATCTTCGGTTCACATACAGACTTCTGACCCGTCTACTTTTTTCAAAGTAGTGCACCAAATTGAGAGATTGCCATTTTCCATCTAGCTGTTTTCATTTTCTTTCAGGTGTTGAACCAGTACAAGTTCAGGAAACTGTGGAAAATCACTTGAAGAGTTTATTGATCAAACATTTTGACCCCCGCAAAGCAGATTCTATTTTCACTGAAGAAGGAGAGGTGAGCAGTCTGTCTTCTTTTTCTAGTGCCAATTCCTTGGGTCTTTGCGCCTTCCGTGTGTACAGTGGAGCGTGGCACGTCAGGTAAGTAATGCGAAAAGTCGGGGCCTAACATCAGGGTGTGAGACGGAAATTTCATAGCGTGGGGATTGCCCTCGAAAAGCTCTCGGCAGGGGAGTGAGCTCTCGCACGCTGAGGGGCACACAGGTAAGCCGGAGAGGGGGACTGGCACACTCCCACCTCCCGTCTCCTGTCGGCTCTCGAGCACCAGTGCTGGGAGTGGTGTGGGGTACTCACCTGGGCACCCCAGGAAGCAGGCACCAGGACGGGGTTCTGTGTGCAGAAGACTATGGACAGCACGTCCGTGAGGGAAGATGGGTGCGGGCCGGGGAGCCACGCTGCATGTCTGGGCTCGGAAGGCAGGAGGGAGGAAGGAAGGTTGGGGGGAAAGAGCCTTAGGCGACCGTGCGGTTTTCCGAAAGGCTCAGCAGTGTCACTGGGCGTCTTCAAGCCACAGTCGCCTGTCACCAGAGCCCCACGTCTCCTGGGAGCCGGCCTGCCCGGGGAGCCCTGCCGTACTCGACTGGTGGCTGGGAGTAGCCGGTGGGGAGCTGGCCTTGGCATAGTTGGGACGTGGACTCACAGGGTCTGACAGTCACACAGCAGGGGAGCTGAGAGACACACGTTCACGGCCACCGCACATGGTGATGGCCAAAACCTCTGTGCTCTCAAATGGCTTTTTTCTCTTGCCAAGGGCGTGTAGCTGACGTGGAGTGCTCTCCTCGTGCGTCCACGGCAGCCACACCGTATGTACACTTCCTAGACTCGCGTGGCTCCAAGAAGTGACTTTCAGTGCACTCTGGTGTGCGGTTGAGTCTTCCAGAAGCTGCGAGTGGGCCGTCAGGGCTCCAGCGCTGCCGCTCAGCTGCCCGTGTGGCATCGCCTGCTCCGGGTCTCTTCCTGGGCTGGGGCCGCAGGGTCGAGCTCAGTGCTCACAGGGGCTCTTCCGACTGGAACGTCCGGCCGCTGTTTATACCGTGTCATCTTCACCAAGGCTCAAGCCAGGCCTTTTATTTCGCCGTCCATTTGTTTGTTGGCAGACCCCAGCGTGGCTCGAACAGATGATTGCACACACCACGTGGAGAGATCTCTTTTACAAACTGGCTGAAGCCCATCCAGACTGCCTGATGCTGAACTTCACAGTCAAGGTAGGCAGAGTCCTAGTGTCGTGGGAAAGTGAAAGTGTGAGTGAGAGTTATCTGGGGTTGGTAGGGAGGTGATCTGTTTCTTTGGAAAGGTCATATTTGCTTTTGGTAAAGGCCTCCGTCACTTCACTTCTGTAAATCTTCACAGTGAGGAAGAGAAGCAGAGAATATGTCTGTGTGTTTTTGGATCAGTGTGGACTGTGTTTTAGGATTTGGCAGGAACATACTTAGTCTGTTATGTGCTGAGAGGAGCCTTTACGAAGGCCTGGTTTGGGGCGCTTGGCTGGCTTAGTTGGAGCATGTGACTCTTGATCTCGGGGTCGTGAGTTTGAGCCCTACCTTGGGCACAGAAGTTACTTTAAAAAAGAAAAAAAAAAAAAAAGGCCTGGTTTGTCTACTTCGTGTTACACACAAAGAGACCAAGATGGGATGGTGAGCCTGGGCCACAGGCCTAGTAGGCAAGGAGGTGGGGATCAGAATAAAGGTTAGAGACCTGAGACCAGCGTCGGCTTGTCCCACCTGACCCTGTACACCGACGACAAGCCACCTTTCCGGGACATGTGTGGTCACTGCCGGTTGACACTTTGTTTGGCTTCTTACTTTCGTATCGTAGCTGATTTCCGATGCAGGGTACCAGGGGGAGATAACCAGCGTGTCCACAGCCTGCCAGCAGTTGGAAGTGTTCTCTAGAGTTCTCCGGACCTCTCTGGCTACCATTTTGGATGGAGGAGAAGAAAACCTTGAAAAAAATCTCCCTGAGTTTGCCGTAAGTTCTTCCTGTGTCTCAGAAGGGGGCTGCATGGGGGTCACGCGTTTTCAAACATGAAAGGCTTCATCCCCGGAGAGCGTGTTCACGGCAGAAGGCCACTTCCAGCATCATTACTCGCATGCCGAATGGTTGGGGTCTGACTCTTGTGTCGACATTTGTCATTGCTGCAATTATGAAGCCCCAAACTCTCTCCCCCTGCAACTTTTCAGAAAATGGTGTGCCACGGGGAACACACGTACCTGTTCGCCCAGGCCACGATGTCCGTGCTGGCCCAGGAGGAGCAGGGGGGCTCCGCCGTGCGCAGGATCGCGCAGGAGGTGCAGCGCTTCGCCCAGGAGAAGTGAGACACGGGGTTCTTGCTCATCCTGGTCCCGACTCCGTGCTCCCCTCAGCGTTCCCCCCGTCGCCTTGTGTCCACCAGCAGAGACTCTGGGCCCTCCTCCCTTGACAGACAGATGAACTCCCTTCTGTCTAGCAGAGCTGGAAAGATCAGGGTAGTTTTAGATACATGTAGAGAGCTTGCTTTCTGAACCTTGGCTTTGATGAGTGTTTTGTAAGATACTTGCTTATTGTGCAGTTCACTGGACTGGCGAGCCTGTGTTTTCATGGATTAGGACTCATCGATAGCAAATAATAGCAGTCCTAAAATAGTTACTCAGTAGTCTCATTGTTCTGTTGTGGTCCATATCTTATGGAAGGAAATTAGCCCTTGCTGGCTTTATTTGCTCCTAATGGAGTCTTAACAAGACATTAAAAGTGAGTGGCTCCTCTTGGAAAGTCTGCGAGCTGTATCCAGCCCTGCTTTCCCAGTGAGCCCTAAATGCTGTTTCTGTGGGTCAGCCAGGGTACCAGTGAAGGACAGAAATACTGAAAAGAGGGACCCAAACAATTCCAAGAATGAGGTGTGAAAAAAAGGAAGGAAAGAGGCAGAGAAGGAAGGAGAAGGCAGGGCGGGAAGCCACCTACCTAACAATGGGGTCTGTGCCTTCCCTCACCCAGAGGTCACGATGCCAGTCAGATCACACTCGCACTGGGCACAGCCGCCTCCTACCCCAGGGCTTGTCAGGCCCTTGGGGCCATGTTGTCCAAAGGAGCCCTGAATCCGGCTGACATCACGGTCCTCTTCAAGATGTTCACAAGCATGGACCCACCTCCTGTTGAACTTGTAAGTTGCTCTCATTTTGATAACAAGGTGGGTCACCATCAGTGCTGATCAGGAGGGTTATAAGTCACCAAATACAAATCTGTATCTGTCCTTTTCCTCATCCTTCCCCGTCACATCCTCGGCGTGACCTCACTCCTGCCCTAAGTCTGTGTGGACTGAACTGACATCCCTTTCGTACGTTCCTTTTCACCGAGCCGTGTGTGTCTCCCCAGATCCGGGTGCCAGCCTTCCTGGACCTGTTCATGCAGTCGCTCTTTAAACCAGGGGCCAGGATCAACCAGGACCACAAGCACAAGTACATCCACATCTTGGCGTATGCTGCCAGCGTGGTTGAGACCTGGAAAAAGGTACCATCAGTTCTGAGAATCGATGGACTTTTAGGGGGACAAGTAACCTCCTCTCTTTGATATTATTTGGGAATTTTGGCGGCAAGAAACCATGAGGCCAAAGTGTAAGAAACCTCTTTCTAGTGCTCGTGCATGAAATAGTCAAAGTGCTGAATGTCCCAAGAGAATGTGCGTAGCATCCGTAATACTTTCCAAACCGGAATTTGAAGTGTGACCAGAGAAACAAGCAGGTCCCCCTCCGCCGCAGGCCCAGCCTGGCGTGTTCCTGTACGCTGGGTGACTCTGACTGGTGGCAGCCAAATTGACTCGACTCCAGGGACAGGGAAGGGGGTTTGCAGAGAGAGGTGGCCTGTAGCAGATGACCCCGACTGCCAGGCCGCCAGATTCACTGACTGTGTGTGTGTGTGTGTGTGTGTGTGTGCGCGTGCGTGCACGCGCTCGCAGAACAAGCGCGTGGGCATCAACAAGGATGAGCTGAAGTCGACGTCGAAAGCCGTGGAGACCGTTCACAATCTGTGCTGTAATGAGAACAAAGGGGCCTCGGAACTGGTGGCAGAGCTCAGCACGCTTTATCAGTGCATTCGGTGAGCAAATTGGAACTTAGTTCTGAACTTGATCCTTCTGGAGGAGGTGGTTTGTTTTCATTTTGTTAAAAGCTTTTAAAATATATGTAACAAAAGCTTCAGGTATACTTACTGATTTCGTTTTCTTTTTAAAAAGAACTTTAAATCATTTCCGTAGCATGAGTAATTCTCAGGTGCTTACCTGCCAGGTGTCTGTTCGTGAATTAGCGTAAGGAAATGGAAGACCAGCCAGAATTGCAAAAGCTGCTCTGAAGGAAAGGGTCTATTTGCCGTAAAAGTCAGGCCGACGATGGAGTATTGCTTGGGTGGGAGGAACGTGATGACAGCAAGGATACGAATGCATGCGTCGATTAGACAGGCTTACAGACAGGGTGGTCCTCCTAGGTGTCCGAGGCCTTCCCCTGGTAAGCTGTGCTAGGGACAGAGGGTTTGCTACATAAAACTTCAACCCAGGGCAGGCTCCCTGAGTGTCCTGCATTAATGATCTTCTCTTAAACCAATGGTGGTTGAAAATAAGCCGATAACGGAGTTTGGGTCCCTGTGGCGCGCGTTCAGAGGACCCGGCCTCCTTCCTGAGACGGTCTCTGACCAGTGTCTCCCTGGGAAAGCAGATGGGAGAGCGACTTGCTGGGATAGATGGGGTGGTGGTGGTTTTTTAAACCTTCCCAACCGCTTAGTTTTGGTGTTTTTTTAAAAACTTCCTTTAAAGAAGCATCGTGCCTCATTTTCCGGTAGGTTCCCAGTGGTGGCCATGGGTGTGCTGAAGTGGGTGGACTGGACTGTGTCAGAGCCGCGGTACTTCCAGCTGCAGACGGACCACACCCCGGTACACCTGGCCCTGCTGGACGAGGTACGGGGGCTGCGGGCCGTGGGCGGCACTCTGCGTCTGTGCCTGTCCTGCTCGTGCACCTGTCACTGAATCCACAACCTACTCTGTGCAGAGCTCGTGACTTTCTGTCCTCAGGGAGGGTTTTCCTTTTATGGAACTAGTTTCTTCTGGAACTGGTTTCGGGGTGCAGTCTGTTAAGTGTCTGACTCTTGATTTTGGCTCAGGTCATGATCTCACCTTTTGAGCGATTGAGCCCTGCATCAGGCTCTGTGCTGAGAACGTGTGGCCTGCTTGGGATCCTCTCTCTCCCTCTCTGCCCCCACCAAAAAAAAATTTTTTTTAATGTTTATTTATTTTTGAGAGAAGGAGCACAAGCTGGGGAGGGACCGAGAGTTAAGGGGACAGAGGATCTGAAGCGGGCCCTGTGCTACCATCAGAGAGCCCCAGGAGGGCTCGAAATCGGGAACCATGAGGTTGTGATCTGAGCTGAGATCAAGGGTCGGACGCTTGCTTAACCACTGGGCCGCCCAGGTGCCCCAAATTAAAAAATTTAAAGAAGGAGCTTGTTACGAGCTCCATAGATTCCTCAGTTTTTAGCAAGCGTTCCGATAGGACGAGGACGGGCCGGAAGCGGAAGCGGCCTGCTGGGTGCCACGGTGGCGACGGCTCCGTGCACCGCTCAACAGGGCTCTCTCTGGCCTGTTCGTAGATCAGCACCTGCCACCAGCTCCTGCACCCCCAGGTCCTGCAGCTGCTCGTTAAGCTTTTTGAGACAGAGCACTCCCAGCTGGACGTGATGGAGCAGGTGTGGGGGAGGGCGCTCCTGACGACTTGTCTCCACCCCCCCCCCCCCCCGGGCTTCTGGAGGCTGGGGGAGGGCCCTCCTGACAACTTGTCTGCACCCCCCCCCCCCCGCAGCTTGAGCTGAAGAAGACCCTGTTGGACAGGATGGTTCACCTGCTGAGTCGAGGTTATGTACTTCCTGTTGTCAGTTACATCCGAAAGTGTCTGGAGAAGCTGGACACTGACATTTCACTCATTCGCTATTTTGTAACCGAGGTCAGCAATACACCGTTTGTTTCACGTTTCGTTCTCTTAACGCTAGCAGTGCCTTTTGGCTTAATTTATTTTCTGTACCTAACCCTGAGAACTGCTTTCCGATAAGCGTGGTGACCATGATTACAGACCAGCTTGCGTCCCACCCGCAGGGGCCGTAGTCTTTTCTCCCTGAGTAACCACCTGGGGTCTGGATGCTGGAGACTCGTATTGTCACCTGGAAGCAGACGGAGCGGGGCGGGGAGGGTGATTTTCTCCAAACCGTTTGCCATTTCATCAGATGGTGGCGGGACGCCGTGCGGGGAGTGACCTGGTGTCGCCTCCTCCTAGGTGCTGGACGTTATCGCTCCTCCCTACACCTCCGACTTTGTGCAGCTCTTCCTCCCCATCTTGGAAAACGACAGTATCGCAGGCACCATTAAAACAGAGGGTGAACACGACCCCGTGACGGAATTTATAGGTAGGGTGGACGTACGTGTGCCCCTGCCGTGACTTTAAGTGTCATCGTTCACTTCCTGTTTCTAACTCGGTGCCTGTTTTCCTTCTGTTAAAGCTCACTGCAAGTCTAACTTCATCCTGGTGAACTAATACGGCGCACCCTCCGGAGCCGGCACGGAACATTCCGAGACCAGTTGTGGGAAAGCCCTGACACAAGCTGTTGCTGAAGATGCCGGGTGGGCATCTGGGAGCTGGGCCCTGGCAGGAGGAGGCGGTGACCGTTTGCAGAGCCGCTACCACAGGCGGCCCCGCTCCTAGGAGCTCGCGCTGGCCCCGGACCCTGCTGACCGTGGTCCCTTCCCCCCCGAGAAGGAACTGGGTTCCACCCGCGGGTCGCGGGGGGGGGTTGGGGGAGGCTCAGGACCGAGACTCGGAGATGAACTACCTTCCGAGGTGACTTTTCTCACAAGAACCCGATTGGTTGATATTTTATTGTCACTGTTTTAATTTTCCAAAAACCAAGTAAAGAGTCGTCCTGCTGCATCGGCAGGTGTAGACCTGGTGGTGGTCTTGTGTGTAAATAAGGCACGCTCAGGCTCCGCTCCCGTGGGAGTCGTGTATTTTATTCCTTATCTTATCGCCCGGGCGGTCTGCGGTGGCCGGCTCCCCCGCCCCCACCACTCATTCCCAGGTGACGGCAGAACTGGCGATCAGTCCGGCCCCTTTTACCGCATACAGCCCGCCGCTGCCAAACAGAAAATGCCAAATCGCGTGCTGAGGATGGAGGCCGCACCTGCCCAGGTAGACGCTGCCACCGGCGCGGGCTCTCCGCCCTCCCACTTCCGGCTCCCCCGGGAAGGCAGCCCCACAGCAGTCCGCGCGGATCAGCCCCAGGTTCCTGCACACGGCGGCACCGCCAGCCCAGCGCCCTCGGTGACAGGAGCCCCTCTGACGACGGTTCACGAGTCCACCTCATAAACGCCCGCTCTTGCGGAGGCCTGGGCCTTACACGATGGGGTCCCCGAACGTGCAGTACTCCTCGATAGCGAGGTTGTAGTCGGCACCCTTCCCGTCTTTATAGGTGCTGGTCACTATCCGCATCCAGCCTCGCTCACCCTGTGCGGGGGGGGGGGGGGACCACAAGCTCGCTCATCACTGTCTCCTATGCCCCTGCCGCCCGTCCCGGGACCCCTACTCAGAAATACCTTCTGTGAGATACTTTGACTTGGTTAATATTTAACGAGCGAGGTACATGGCCCCGTGAGCCCAAAGCAAATTAACACAGCTAAAATGTTGACTCTTGGGGCCGGATGACCTAACTGCCTATTAATATACCCGGTTTACGGTCTTTTAATAAAAACACGGACAGTTCATCACTTCGACATTAATCACTTTCCGCCATTTTATAGTAACGAATTTCTGGGTCTTCAGCTATTAATGGTTAACGCCAACTAGGTCTTAGAAATGAAAATTCTGGCAGTTAATTTATGTCCGTTGGATTTTTGACCCCACTCAAAAGTATTTTTGAAAAAAACGCCACCGTACTGCTTAGGAGAGCCGGAACTGTGCCAGCAGAAAGGACGGGATGGTTGTAGACGACAATCAAGCTGAACTGAAAGTTCCAGAATAGCGCTTCGCAACCAGGGCGGAGCCCCCAGGAGCCACTGTTGGTGGCCACGTTGGGGTGGGAGGATGGGGAGGAGGCACTGGCGCCTAAGGGGCAGGCGGTAAACACGCTACCTACCGGACAGTGACAGCCCTCCCCCACTCCCACCTTAGGCTCTGACCCCAGGTGTCGCCAGGGCTGCTCCTGGGCCGGGGCCAGGAGCCCCTCTGCTCAGCGCCGCAGTTCCCGGCTGTGGAGCCAGCCTGGAGGGTGGGGGGGTCACGCATCTTACCCACGGTTCTCCCCAGGAATTCCGGACGATCCAGTACTCCGTGCCGTTGCTGACGCCCCAGCCGGCCACAGACACGACGTGGTTTATGTAGGCCTTGTCGTGGTACTCGGCATAGATGCCCCCCATGTAGTTGACCATCTTCTCCGTCGCCATCATCCCGCAGCTGCGCGCAAAGCACTGAACCGTTAGCACTCGGGTGGGAAGAACTTTCTCGTTCCCAAGTGTCCCACGGACCCGACTCGGTCCCGCATGGCGGTGGGGGGGGTTCTGCCCGGACTTCTGTCCTGCACTCCGGTGTGTGCACGCGTGCGTGCCTGCTTCACCCTCGCTACCGCCCCGCGTCGCACGCCGGGACCGGGAAGCCAGCCCCAGGAAGGGGACGGCAGTGACTCGGGGCACCCCCACCCCCACCCCCGTGCCCAGCTGGCCGCGGGCTCCGGCTCCTGACCTGATGGGGCCGTTGGCGTAGATTTCCGCCATCATCTTCTCCCGTCCGGAGAGGGAGCCGTAGTCGCCAACCTTCCAGAGGGTGTAGTTCTGGATGGCCCGGCACTCTTTGAATTCGGTACACGTTCCACACTGGTTAAACTTGTCGCACTCTGCGGGACGGCATGCAAAGTCGGCGTGAGGGGTGCCTCGGGCACCCGCGAACACAGACGCACGTCCGCAGCCCCTTCTCCACGTTTCCACTGTGGCTAACAAGCGCTGGCAAGTTCGTCAGGTGCTGGCGAACGAGGCTCCTCTTCCAGCCGCCGGGGAGCTGGGGAAGCCCGTCCCTTGGCCTCGGCAGGGAGGGGACACGCAGGGTAAGTAGCTAATTCGAGGCACTCGAGAGGGAGCCTGTTCTTTTCCTTTAAAGGCCAAGAGCAGGGTCTTTTCACAATACAGGTGGAAGGAGTGGTATTAAAGTATTAGCTTTTAATCAGATAATTGTATTACTGGCTAGTGAATAGGCCAATACATTTGGAAAACATTAAGCATTTTATTATTATTATTTTTGGCTTGAGGAGGTTTCAAGAATTAGGCTAAAAAAAAAAAAGTGAGGCTCTTAGTTGTGTAAGTACGCCCCATCCCCCGCGCCGTCCCCGGGCCCTCAGCATCCCACTCCGCACCCCTCCACGCTGCCTCGTGACCGCTCTCATGTTATCTACTTGTCATAATCTCCCAGCTGTCCAGATTCCTCCCCCAGGACATCAGACTCCTTGAGGCCTAACTTGCTGGTTTCATTTGTCCCCGGGACACCAAATGCCCCCAAGCCCAGTACCACGGGCAAGGGATGGATCTGAGGCCACGTTTGCTAACACAGGACTGTGTACTGCAAACAGTCGGGTCTAGCTCAGTTGTGCCCTGCCACGTCGCACTGGTTGGGTAGAGGGGCCTGGCCTAGGCTGGACGAGACCAGCAGGGTGAGGGAGGGCAGGGCCCCGATTCTGCGGAGTCTTCTCCCCTCCACCTGCCCTCTCCTTGGTTCTCTGACCCCTGTTGTATTTAGCACCTACAACAGGACTCACCCAACCGGTCTGGGGGAGTTTGTTCTGGCTGGGCCTATGGCTCGGGGGCGAGATGCGGGCACTCCGGGGGCGTGGGCTGGCACCCAGAGCGTGCTTGAGCGCTGAGGGCACAGGGGGCCGCCGGAGCTCACCCTTTTACAGAGGGAGAGGCCAGGACCGGAGAAGCACCCCGGGCTCCCCCTTCCTCCCACACTGCTGTCTCCAATGGCCCATTGAGTTCATCCCCACACTCCGCCCTGGCCAAGAGGGAGCTTGGATGGCGACAGGTGACTTAACCGCCAATTACGGGTCTGCACCTTCGTTCCTCTGGCCTCCAAGGGGAGCAGCCTCGGGCTGTGTCGGCTCCCGAGACTCCAGGCAAGCTGGCTCTGCTGGTCCGGGCAGGACCCCTCGGCCCCACCTCCTGGGAACAAGCCGACGCCGTGTTCCAGCCGGGCCCTGGTGCCTCCGGTTTGGGGCCGCAACCTCCCTGCTGGCCTGCTCTCCCCACCCGCTCCTAGAAAACCTTCCCTTCCCTCTGCGGGGCCCACCCTACAGAGGCCCAGGAAACCCCCAAAATGCCAACAAGGCAGAGCTTAAGCACCATGGCCAGTGCTGGGCACAGGGGACACAGGGCTGGAGACACCTTCCCCAGGTCTTTTCTCTGGGTCTCCTCAGCCAAGAACAACGGGCTCCAGCTGCCCGCTGCCCCAGCCCCACTGGGTTCAAGGTGGCAGGGGCCTCCCCTCTCCTCACCCTCCCCCAGCGCCCCAGACGCTCTCTCCCCAGGGGACGGTGGGGGAGGGCAGGCACCTACTCTGGTCCTTAGCCTGGTAGTTGTTGCAGGTCTCGTCGGGGATGCCGTGCTCGTGGGCGTACCGCCACACTGGCAGGTCGTTGCCCCCCTCGCAGGAGCCCGCGTTGCCGCAGTCGATGACGTGCTGCACGGACAGCAGGGTGGAGGGCCACGCCCCCTTCCTCTTGATGTTGATCCTGTCTGCAAGGGCGGCCCCCACACCTGGTCAGCGCCTGTCTCGCCTCTCCAGGGACCTCCCCCTCCACTGCCTCTCCAGGGCCCCCCAGCCCTTCCGGGCACAGAGCTGTCTGTCCACACCACCGGCCACCCAGTGCCTCGGGGGCAGGGCCAGGTCCGTGTGCCCAGCTGCCCGGCTGTCGGCACCTCGGAAGTGCCCACTGCAGGGCTGGTGGGACAAAAAGTGCCCGCCGGCCCCAAAGACAGAGCGGGCAGCAGGACAGTCCTGCCCCTTGGGGCGCCAGCCCGCGGCCCCCTCACCCCCCTGGTGTCACCGTGCAGACCTCCACTCCTCTGACCAGCCCCGTGCCTTCGGGAACCCACCGTCAATCTGTGCCCGCTGCCCCTTCCTCCGTGCTCCCTGGCCGCTCCCGGGCCCAGAGAGCTCTCCCTGCAGACACCCCTGTGCAGCCTCTGTCCTCCCCAGCTGCGCTGGCTCCGAGCAGCTGACACCGTGTCACCTGCCGGCTGCACGTCCTTCCCCAGGCCCGTGTCCCACAGGCCGTGCACGCAGCTCAGCTCCAGGGCCCAAGCACACTGCCTGACACACAGTAGGGGCTCAGGAAATATCAATTGCATAAATGAGTGAACCAATTTTCTTTTACTGACCGAAGCCTGACCCTGGCTGCTGACCCCCGGAGGTCACTCCCCTGGCAGCTCCGGGTGGAGGCTCTCCATCCTCACATCCCACTGTGCAGGGCCTGCGGGTGGGGCTGAGGGACCCCCCCCCCCGCTTCGGCCCACTGCCTTTTCCAAACCATTTTACCTCCACTGGTCTCGGTTTCCTTCCACACCGTGGTCAGGGTGGCCCCGTTCTCGGGAGATGCTTGCTGGCGCTCCGGAGGGTTTCCCTCGCGCTCAGCCCCAACCCGGCCCCACACCTCACTCCCATCTGAAAGCTCTCCGGATTTCACTGGAAAACTCCAAGGCGGATCCCTCATCTCTCTGCCACCCGGCGTACAGGCTTTCGGCATCCCCAACCCACCTCCTGTGGCACTAGGTGGCAGGTCCCTGCCTGCCTAAGGCCCACGTGGACCCCAGTCCTCTCCCAGATCAGTACCTGCACACACATGTGGACCTGCCTCTTTCTTTCTTTCCTTTCCTTTTTTCTTTCTTTCTCTTCCTCCCTCCCTCCTTCCCTCTCTCTCTCTCTTTCTTAATTTTATTTATTTTGAGAGACTGAGTAGAGGAGAGACAGAATCCCAGCAGGCTCCATGCTGTCAGCACAGAGCCTGACGTGGGGCTGGATCCCATGAACTATGAGATCATTAACTGACTCAGATGCTTAACTGACTGAGCCACCCAGGTGCCCCGACCTGCCTTTCCCGAGACATCGGCAAAGGGCCCCTGAGCCCTGCATGCAACTCCACCTGCACCGCAGTTCTCTGCTGCTTAGCGAGGCTCCCGACAGCCCTCTGGGTCTCCATTCCCAGCCCCACCGTCCCTTCGGCCCAGGCCAACCTCGTTGGTGTCTCCGCCCCACTGGCGAAGCTGCTCTCGGAAGGCCTGGGACCTCCGCGCTGCCGATTCTGAGGCCACTTCCCCAACTTTGTCTCCTCCGGCCCCTGCCTGGCAGCGGCCGGCAACGTGGCCACTCCAACCTCTGCAAACACCTCCGGCCCGGGGGGCCTCATCTCTACTCGGCTGCCCTGGGCCTCAGGGGAGCCCACTCACTCCCTGCAGGGCAGCGGCGGCCCAGTCTGGCCTCCCCCACACATCCCATCCCTACCTGACCCAACCACAGGGGGTCTAATACGCTTCTCGCATGGTCCAAACGCAACCGGAAGTTCCCCTCTCCACCTGCTCCTAGTCTTCCTCCATCACCCACAGGCACCTGTCCACACCCACCATGCGCCAGGCTGTTCTCCACGCTGGGAATCCAGCACTGGACCAAACAAAGCCTCGACCCACGGGGTCCCAACACAGGGCAGGGAGCCCGCTGACAGAGGCTCGTGTAGGTCGAGTAAGGGTTCTGGGCTCGATCGGCAAGAAATCACAGAGGGTTTCCGGCGGGACAGAAGTACAGCCCGACCTGGGGCTCGGCAGGCTGGGTCCAGGCTGAGACTGGATGGCAGGGGAGCGAGGGAGCAGAGATGAGGCGGTGCAAGTGCCAGGGGGTTCAGAGTGGGGTGCTGTGAGGGGGGCTGCAAAGAGCAGAGGGGTTCAGAACATACTCTGGAGGAAAAACGGACAAGATCTGTCCCAGGGTGTGAGGGGCATCGCTAGGCTTCCGTGCGAGTGACGGGAAGGGCGAGGGCCTGACTCAGCCAGGCGGGGTGGGGAGGCTGAGGTTTGAGCGGGGAGGCGTCCGGGCAGAGGGAGGACAGCGGACAGCTGGTGTAACAGAGGCGTGCAGGTGAAGCTGAGTCCCGGGGACCCCCGGGCTCAGGAGCTGAGCTGGGAGGATGAGGAGCGCGTAGGGGATATGGCGGCACAGCCAGGAAGCAGGAGGAGACCGTAGTGTGTGGTGAAAGGCAAGGGAAAGCATTCCAAGGACAGGTGATCAAGCGCAACCACGGAGGGCGAGGCTGGATGGGGTTGGAGGGTGGAGGAGGGGCCCGAGGTGGGCTAGTGGCTGGTGGCGGCTTGGGCCCCCAGGCCTCCTGCTCACTTGTTCCTGGCAATGGCCGGTCCCGAGCACAGGGCAAAGGGCCCGGGGACAGGAGGAGAGGCAGCCAGCCGGGCCGGCGCCCCTGGAAGTCCCCTGTTGAGGACTTCTACTTTCTCGGTGAAAGAGGAAGAAGGCCCCAAGCTGGGGGAGAAAGTTGCCCAGGAGAGTCCGTTCCAGAGATGTGGCAGGGCTGACTCTGCAAACAGAACCGTGTCGAGGGCCCGCCCTGGTGACCCTTCTGGCTCTTCTGTCCATCCCCCACCCCGAGGGCCACCACAAAGGCCCTCTTTCAGTTCCGCACTCGGGCCTGCCCACACCCTGCCCGCCAGGCCCAAGGCCTTACAGGGGCTCCGGGGCTCAAGCCTCTGGCGATACATCCTCTAGGAGCCCTGTCCCTCTCCACCCCAATCAGGGGCCTCCCAAGCCCCCCACACCTTACAATGGGGGCCGCAGCCTATCTGCCCCTTCTTCCTCCTTCCCGCAGGGCCAGAAGTATGCCGCAGACCCCCCCAACTCCTCAACCCAAAGACAGCCCAGCAGAGGTCCTGGCCCGAAGTCCAGGCTTCTGGGCTCTACTCCTAGCTGCCACTCAAACCACAGCCGAGTCTCCTGACCTCCTGGCCAGCGACCTCAGCTTCCTCATCTGCAAAACGGGAACAGTCCCAGGGCAGCTGGGAGGCTTAAATGGAGTCACCAAACCACAGAAGCCAGTAGTAGCCACCCTGTCCTTAATCTGGTTACCACAAGGCCACGAGTACACCAGGCCTGCGCAATGAGCTACCCATCGGGGACGAGGCGACGGTCCCCTGCCCTCCCAGAGAGTCCCTTCTGCAATGGAATTCCCGTGTCACTGGAGGCTCCTGGGCCCTCCCCCTCCAGGCAGCCACAGGGGATGGCAGAGCGCCTGCCCCACCCCCAAGCCACTGAATGGAGGCCCAAGGCTGGGTGAGGTCTGTCCTCCCTGCTCCCCCAAGGCAAGGCCCAGCAGCCGCTGTGGGGGGTGTGGGCCTCGGCGTCCCCTCCTCCCTCCCGTCACTGTCACCGTGGCCAGGGGCCAGGGGCCAGATGAGAACACCCTCCAGCCTGGCTCAATATTCCAAGCCCAGGGCGGGCGTCAGCTCAAATATTAACTGCTGCTGCAAGACAGTTTCACTTCCTTGTCCTCAGACACTGGCAGGGGGTTGGGTGAGTCAGATCTCTGGTTTGATCCCAAAGGACCTGGGTCACAAAGCTGTAGAAGAGAAACGGCACCTGGGAGCCGCATGTCCCGGGGCGGCCAGCCCTTGTCCTGTCTGTCGCCCGCAGGCCCCGGAGGGGCCCGCCGGGCATGACAGACACACAATCCAGCCTGCAGCACTCTGGCCTTCCCTCCACGGGGAGGAACAGCGCAGGTCACAGGTCAGCCGGAGAGGTCTGCACCCCTCCCACCCCACTCGGAGTCCTGGAGCAGAACCGTGGGCCTCTGGGGCCGCCTGTGCCGCCCAGGGGCCAGTGTGGACAGGCCTTCTCGGCCCGAGGTCCGGAGGGGCTGCGGAAGCCCACCTACCCGCCATGGCGCTGGTGCTGCCGTGGGCCCAGCAGGAGCCGCAGTACTGGGGGATGTGCTGGTTCCTGGTGACACTGGCGTAGTTGACCCCATTCACGTTCCGCCAGTCCCAGCTCTTGGGCAGGTCGGTCGGGGACAGGTACTCATGAGGCCGGGGGTACGTCCTGGGAAGAGACCCGCAAGAGCAGAATCAGCGCCCGCTCCCCTCGCCCAGAAAGACAGGAGTGAGCGCCTGAATCCCCCGGGGAGCCCCTCTCCCAGGGGGCACCCCAGCCCCCAGGATGCCAAGGAGGCAGCGCACCCCCACACTCAGGAACCACACGGCTCCCCCCACCCCACCCCCCAGCAAAGGCCCCCCAGGCCTCCAGGTGAGGCTTGTCCCACCCTCCAAAGGTAAAGAAAAAGAGCGAGCCCCCTCCCAGAACACAGGAGCTGGATTTGACCCTTAAAGGTCAAGGGAGGCAGGACGCCAGGCTCCTGGGTCCCGGGGAGCCCGGGGTGGGGGTGGGGGGCAGCCCCGCACGCGGCCGACCTGCGCCCCAGCTTGGCCAGCTCGTCCCCCCGCAGGGGCCTGCGGCAGCCGTGGCCCGCGCGGAAGTAGGGCCCGGCCCGCGCGCCCGCCAGCAGCACGAGCAGCAGCAGCAGCGGCCCGGACGGCGCCATGGCTCCCGGCCCGCCGGCCTCCCCGGCCCTCCCCGCCCCAGCCCTGCCCTTAAGCCGGCCGCGCCCGGGGACACACCCCCGGGGCGGGGCCCGCCGCCGGCCCCGACCCCGCCCGCCGCCCCGCCGCCCCGCCGCCCGGCCCGCGGCAGGTGCAGCGGCCCCCGCGCGGCGCCCCGGGCCTGGCTTTTCCGCGGCCCCGTTCCCCAGAGGCCCCGGGCTCTTCCCGGACGGGCGCTCCCCCTACACGGAGAAGGAAGGAGGGATCCGTCTAGAAGATGCCCCTCCGGGAGAATTTCACGGGGCACCGAAATCCTTAGCTCTGCATCTGACCCTCCAAAGATCCTTGAAAAGCTTTCCTGCTAAGCAAACGACACGGGCCAAAGGGGAACCGAAAGCAGAAGTGGGACCCCGGGGCCCTAGTTTTATGACTTACCAGTGTCTCCCTCCCTCCTGCTCCTCGTGCGTGGGTGACAGTCACTTGAGCGGACCCCTGGCGTGGCCTCCTTCCTCCCGGAAGAGGTCCAGGTGCGCATGCCAGGGTCCTCCCGGGCGGCGGGCTCCCCAGACAAGCTTGCGCTGCTCTTGCCAGGATCGAATGGGCATTCCGTGGCCTTCCCGCGGCCCCTCCCTCCGCCTGTGCGACGCTGGCCATGAGACCTGAAAATGCCTGCCTCGTGGGCTTCCTGCAGTTTCCAAGACCACCCTCGGAAGCGCTGAGGTGGTCCCGGCATCCGGCAGAGTGGGGAAGCCCGTCTGGCAGTGCCTGTCAGAGAGCAGGGGGCCACAGAGGCAAAGTCCGGCCCTGCTCTACCGTCCAGAAGCTTAGTCCCTGCTCCTGAAAAGCCCTTTGCGCAGGCACAGCGCAGCCCTGGGCTCTAACCACTGATGTGTCCTTTATCTTCTTGCAAAGTCCTGGGAACTGTCAGTTCATGGTTGGGAGGGGAGGTGGGGGTGGGGCTGCTCCCTGATTCTTGGAGAACACAAGACTGCACTGGGTTTGGGGACAACTGAAGCGCGACCTCCAGATGCGGGTTTGCCCCAACAGGTGTCCTGGGACCTGGCCTCAGAGCCCTTTGCTCCACTCTGGGTATGAGATACATGGGACACACTGCCCCTTCCACATCACATCGACTAAAGTCACCCACATGGGGAAGAAAGCCAGTGGCTGCCCCTCTCATGTCACCTGGGCGCGGTATTCCTAAAAGGTGGACTTCTGGTACCCTCTAAAGAGAGAACTACAAGTTCATCGTTGCTTCCGGACAGCCAGAGCGGTCACAACATGGCGGGTGACAAATATCGTGGAGGCCCTTCTGTACCTACAGACTGTCGCGGTCCAGACAGTGCAAAGGCCAGCCACGTGTTTTACAACAGCAGACCCGAAGGTCCAAGCTGGGGAGGGCCCGCTCCGCGCTGCCCCCCTGATGGCCGGGCTCTGAGGTCTGGGGGCTCATCCCTAACTGGGAGAAAATGCGCTGACCTACAAGTTCTTCCACTGCAGGGGCTGAGCCGACGGCCGCTCTGGCACGAAGGTTATTCTCAGCTGAAGGAACAGAGACCCCGCGGGCTCAAGAGAAACTATTGCCCCTCCCTTAGCTCCGTCCAAGAATCTAATCTGGGGATCTTTCCCCGAAGAAGGGTTATTAGCGGAGACACATTTTATCCGAGCCGCACAGACGTCTCATTCCCAGATGCCTGCTCGTCTTCTCTCCCCGTGAAGGGCACTCCTTCCCTCTCAAGTCCCAGGCCCCTGCCCCGTCCCCCTAGTTCAGGATGTCACGTATGCCTCATTCTGCCTGACAGTCTTTGGAACTTCTGTCTGTGTGGATTCCCAGGACGCATGCCATTAAATTTGATTTTTTCCTGTTACTCTGCCTCATGTCAATTCGGTTCTCACTCCAACTGGAACAACCTTGGAGGGGGACAGGAATTCTTTTTTTTAATGTTTGTTTATTTTTGAGAGAAAAAGAGACAGAGAGCGAGCCAGGGGAGGGGCAGAGAGAGAGCGAGAGAGAGCACACAGAATTTGAAGCAGGCTCCAGGCTCTGAGCCATCAGCACAGAGCCCGACACGGGGCTCAAACTCACGAACTGTGAGGTCATGACCTGAGCCAAAGTCAGATGCTTCACCGACTGAGCCCCCCAGGTGCCCCAAGGGGGACAGACAGGGGTTCTTGTGCCCCAACATCGCTCACACAGCATTGGGACAGCTGGCTGCTTTGAAGTTGCGCCGAGTGTAGACACTGCGTACACAAGCCTGTGACCCCCCTGCTCAGCCAGTCCTGCACCAAGCCCGGGTTTTATTCTGCTCCAGGCTCTGCAAATTCCTTGAGGGGCCTGACTGATCCTTAGGCCTCTATGGGTGGTCAGGGTCAGACAGAGGGGTGGTCTTCTAAGGTCCCCCGACCCAATTCTAGCGTGAGACGTGGGTCCCCCTCCCGCTACCGCCAAAACACCAAGCAGTTCTCAGACACCAGTTGGGTGTCTGAGATTTCAGTTCAAATCCTGACATGGTCTGGTGCCAGATTCCACAGTCCTACAAGACTGCCCTCCCCCCCAATCAGAGGCCACTTGTGAGCCCCAGGCTGTCACCTGTGCTTCTGGCCAATCAACTACAGATTGGAGGTTCCAAAGACCCCCCTCCTTACATTCGATTAATTTGCCAGAGTGGCTCACAGCACTCGGGGAAGTACTTTATCAGGCTATTAAAGGATAAGAATCAACAGCCTGACGAGGAGATGCTGAGGGCGAGGTACCCAGAAAGGGGGCGGGGCTTCTAGGTCCTCTCCAAAGGCCTCCCTCCCGGCCCGTCGCTCCATTAACATAACAAAAGACACTTTTTTTTCCCCCCAGCCTGAACCCTTTCAAAATTCCAAGGCTTTAGGTTGCTGTGAGCTGGAAACTGTGGACAAAGACCGAATACATAGGAGAAACGTATTTTGGTCATCCGAACGACCAAATATCAATTTCTTATAAATCACGACGTTGCAGGTGGAAAGGTGCTGACAGCTCAGAGCCTGGAGCCTGCTATGGATTCTGTGTCTTCCTCTCTCTCTGCCCCTCCCCCGCTCATGCTCTGTCTCGCTCTCACTCTCAAAAATAAATAAAACATTAAAAAAAATTAAAGCCACAGTTTCAAGGCAAGGAGAAGGAAGTGAGGTCTGATGTGATCACCCTGCGATGTCTCAAACCCGAGGAGCCCAGCAGACATGGGGCTCTCTCTCACCTCTGAACTTGGCTGTGGTCTGTGGGCGCCTGTGTGCCTGGCTGACCGCTATCAGGGCAGGCTGGCTGCGCCACTTTGGGGGTTACTGGTGTTGCAGGATTTTTTTTACCACAATACCCGGGATTCATTGTCTCTCCGCTTCGAAGGACGAAGAGGTGGACGCAAAATGAGCCCCAGGCCAGCCAGAGTTCATTACAATATATATATTCTAATATATATATTATATTATATATATATCTAATAATAATAGATATATATATCTAATATCTATATATATCTAATATATATCTAATAATATATAATACGTATATATCTAATAATATAATATATATATATCTAATATATATATTAGAAAGGAAGAATAGTAGGAAAACTCTTTAGAGAGAAGGGACATTCGAAAGTGAATGCCTGCGGACTATAGGCGAGGGGCCTTGTTCTACAAGGTTCTGGTCGGCCCTCCCTTCCCTTCCTCCTTGTTCCTTCTCATGTTCTACCCTGACCGGCTTGAGAGCTGAGAGCGCTAGGTGCTGGGTGGTCCATTCCTGATTGGCTCGTTTCCATTGTACAAACGGTGGTCTGTGGCCATACTTAGGTCTTTTATCAAATTCCCGAGGGAAACCGGAGGGGGGAGCAGGTGGGGTCTGTTACATTCTTAGGAGGAACCTTATGCCCGAGGGGACTGGCTGTGGTCAGACACTCCCAGCCTTGTTCCCAAATAGGTGTCCTCCTCCCCACCCCCAGGGACCTCAGGCCCTAATCTTTCCCTCTCTGCCTCCTGGGTGGGGGACTCCTTTCAGCCGACGGTCTACTAAGGGGGTGGCTGTGGACACAAGCAAACCGGATTTCAGCCCAGCGGCTTCGCCGGGAGCAGTGATGGGGCTGAAGTGAACCGATTTGGTCCCGGAGCCCTCCGAGGGGCACACGGATCCACTTGGAAGGTTCCTGGGGCCAAGAGGAAGGCACCTGCCTGAACTGGCCGCCCCCCGTGGCTGCCCCGGGTCCCGGTGGAATCTACCTTCAGGACCTGCTCTCTTCGGAGCAGAGCTGCCTGGCCTGATCCGCAGCTTTGGGGACCAGGCACACCTGACAGCTGGGTCTCCACTCCGCTTGCCTGAGGGCATCGGGATAATGACTGCGCTGGAAGAGGTTCAGGGCAGGGCCCCAAGCCCAGCTCACCTCCGCACCCCCCCCCCACCTGAGCTTGGCTCTTGCTGCTGTCCTCTAAGCTATGGTTAAGCCACCAGCAAGGAGTCTGGGGCAGCATCTAGAGCCATCCAAGAGTTCAGAGCCTCCCCTGAAACCACAACAAAGCTCCCTGGGAACTGCCTGGGTGCCCGAGGCTCTTCCTCCTGGATGAAACTGAGTCATACCTGTTCCCCTGGTGGTGCTTAAAGGCAGAGTGCTGGCATTCTAGAAGATTCTACAGTTTGGGAAATGTCCTTGCTCACTTGATTCTTGGCACAGTTCTATGAGTCCGATGTCATCACCCCATTTTACAGGTGGGAAGACGAGCTCCAGAGAGGTCAAGAGGCCCACGGGCAGCATGAGGCCTGTGGCTGGCAGGTTAGAGAATGCTTTTTTTTTTTTTTTTTTTACCCCATAAAACCTCCCTGCAAGCACGTGACCCAAGGCCCCAACACAAGAGCCTATTTCTTTCTAACAGTAAGGGTGATTCTGCCCCCTCGTTGTGATAAAGAGCGCGCAGCCTTGCAGTTAGGCCGGGGCTGGCCCGTCCTCGAAACCTGAGGAAGGACACACAGGATGAGCTTTCGTTGACAGCGGAGTTGCCTCAAGATCGTTTCTTTCCCTCTTCTTTTGCGCCACGTTGTCTGGCTCCCCACCCGGCAGGCTGCGGACATTTCCTATTATTCCACATTCCTGAGTGTGGCCACATCCTGGATACGGGTGTTTGTTTTGCTGGATGCTGATGGCGCTCGGTAGGCCAGGCTGGCTTTGCGGGGCACCGGGGCCTCCGTGCATCCACGCTCGCGCTCACTTCCAGGACACCTTTGCAGCGCTGGTCTTTCAGTGGGGCGGTCAGGTGCACAGGAAATCCTGCCACTGCCCCCAAGTGCCATCCTGACCACACCTCTCCTGGCTGCGCACGTCTGCCCCAAAGGAAACGTGGCTCCCTGGGGTCCCACTGGCGGGCTGAGCCCCACACATCACCGTCAGAATGCCTGGGTCACAGCTGGGCAGGACGCAAGCAGCCACTCAGGAGCTGGCCCATGACCAGAGGGGTCCTTGGCGCTCACCTGATCAGGACCTCGGCCTCTCTGCAGCCAGACGGGCAGCGGGTATTTGCTGAGCACCCAGTTTGGGCCAGGTCACCATCCCAGCCCCGGGGGTAGAGCAGAGATAAAGTCCTTAGGGCACGGTGGAGACGAGGTCCTCCAGGGAGCTCGGTCTGGGATGGTTCCTTGAGCTCTCCAAGGAGTTGGGATTGAACGATGAGGACATAGCCGTGGAAAGTGCTGGACTTTTCAAAGAAGGAAGAATGTATGCAAAGGCCTTGAAATACCAACACGCTGGTGAGCGTGATCACGTGGAAGAAGGTGGTGAGGACCATGGCGGTGGATGGCTGGCCTGGAGGTGGGCAGGGGTGATGTCTCTGGAGAGCAGATGGGACCCTATACGCACCTCCCAGCCCCAGGGACCCCAGCTTGGAGCTTGCACTGCAGGCGATGATCCCACAAGAGCCTGCCCACCTCCGCCCCCCTCTCAGGGCAGGCCTGCGCCTTGCTCTGCTCCGGCTCCCTCCCGCGTGCCCCTGACAGGTGTCTCCCATCAGGGATCAGAATGACGGCACGTCAGCTGTGGCACCAGGGGGACAAGGGCTGGCTTTGGGCTGGTTACAGCTAGTTTCCCAGGAGGCAGTGGGCAATGTTTGATTTCTGTTTTATGAGGTCCCTCCTGCGCCCATGGGGAGGGTGAAAGGGAAGGAGGCAAGAACTGGGGGTTGGGGAGTGAAGGTGGGGGCTCCTGTGGTCGTGGACAGTAGAGCTGGTGGTGATGGGGTGGATACTAGACAGGTGGCGACAGTGGACACACAGGGCTACGAACCTGGGAGGTGCACAGACCTGCTTACAGACCAGAGGCCAGGAGGAAGGTGCGCTGAATGGTCCAGATGCCTCAGATGCCCAGATGGAGGCCATCTGGCCGGTCGTCGTCATCGTCTTCTTCCTCTTCTTCTTCCTTTTCTTCTTCCTCTTCTTCCTCTTCCTCTTCTTCCTCCTCTCCTTCTCCTTCTTCTCCTTCTCCTCCTCCTCTTGTTGTTGTTCTTCTTCTTCCTTCTTCCTCCTTTTCCTCTTCTTCCTCTTCTCCTTCTCTTCCTTCTCCTTCTCCTTCTCCTCCTCCTCTTGTTCTTGTTCTTGTTCTTCCTTCTTCCTCTTCCTCCTCCTCTTCTTCCTCTTCCTCTTCTTCTTCTTCCTCTTCCTCTTCTCCTCCTCCTCCTCCTTCTTCTTCTTCTTCAATATTTATTTATTTTGGGAGAGAGAGAGAGAGAGAAAAAAAAAAAAAGAGCACAGGCAGGGGAGGAGCAGACAGAGAGGGAGAGGGAGAATTCCCAAGCAGGCTCTGCACTGTTAGCATAGAGCCCAAAGTGGGGCTTGACCCCACCGACTGTGAGATCATGACTTGAGCTGAAATCGAGAGTCAGACGCTTAGCGGACTGAGCCACACAGGTGCCCCAGCCTGCCTGCTTCCTGACTCCTCGAAGGTTCCCCTAGATGTCAAGGTCCAAAGACCCGGCCCCATCTCTGTTTCTGCCATGTTCTCCTGGGATGTGAGCTTACCGTCTCCCTCTCCAAGCCTTAGTTTCCACTGCACATGGAGAGAACCACCACTTTGCTCAAAGGCGGCCGAGGAGGAGGAGGTGTGTGAGAGGTGCCAGAGAACTTGGCAAAGGCCAACAGGGAGGGGGCGGTGCTCTTCCGTCTCTGCGTCTCCGGGGAGTGGGATCCAAATCTCCCTCTTCCCCAAGGTCCCTCAAGCCCCTAAGTGGCACTTGGCCAACATTTGTTGGGTAAACAGATGGATTTCTGAGACTTTACAGCAGAAGTTTCTTGGACAAACACGGGGCGTCGAGAAGTATATATCTTGGTTTGATTTCGGCTCCAGGTCCTGGGCCATATTATGCTGATCTCTGCTCCGGCCCCAGCACCGCTGCTTATCAGGAACCTCGGGAGACTGGAGAGATGCAGCCGAGAAGGCTGATGTGTCCACACACGTCGAGAACCACCGCGGTCCTGGGGAAGCGACGGGTGCGCGTGCGCGTCCTCCTGTCAACCCGCAGCCCAGGAGGCCGTTCTCAATGTCCCCAAAGATGTGACACGGCATTCACACTACCTGGGCCCAGAGGCTGGAAAGCGGTGGGGGGCAGCCCAGTGAGTCCCGCGAGGCGCGGCTGGGACACGGCGCCGTGGCGGTGGGGGCGCCGGGCTGACCTCCTCCGCGCAGCGGGCAGCCCGCCACGTCTTCCTGGTTCTCGTCTCTTACACTTACTTATTCATCCTCCCAGAACTTTCTTGTACAGGAAGAGAACACGCAGGGGAGCGGAGTACAAGAAAGTAGAACTCAGTTCATCTAACGATCTGCCCACACCCGCTGACTCACTCATAATGGCCCCTCAGATGTCAGTTTCTTGCGAAGACATTTGGAAAAATTTCTGCTTCTGAATCACAAGCAAACACTATAATTCAACAATCTTCTCTGAGTTATTCAAGGAACTTCAACGCACTCAGAGGTGGAAGGATCAGGGGCGGATGAAATCGATGAACTTTCTGAGCGCCCTGTTTTTCTCCTGGAGAGAATGGGGCGGGGAGGGGTGGGGGGGCAGGATCTGACCACTGAGGGGCACGTCCTGGGGGAAGTCTGGAAGTGGCCGATTGGGGGTTTCTGGGTGACACTTGGTTTTTCTTATCGTCTTAGTGCTGTTCCCATAATAGAGTCAAGTGTCATCCCGGAAAAGGCTCGCTGCCACCCCACGTCTCGTGGGACAATGGCCTTGGCCCACTGGGGAGGTGTCCCAGCTCGGGGAGGCCTGCTCCTACCTTTTCATCTCAGCGTCCTTGTCACCCACCGTGCACACTCAGGGAGGCTTTGGCTCCTGCCCTTTGCCTTCTGGGGTGGTGCTCGAACCGGCCTCTGCCACAGCCCTTCTCCGTGGGCAGAGAATGACTTTCCCCTTCATCACAGACTGTCGCCCTGAATCCCTGGCTACAGTTCAGGGCTGGGGGGAGAGGGGAGGCGGGGGGCACTTCAGCCGGGCTGGAGAACAGACCCCGGGGAATGCTGGCCTCTCAAGGGCCACTGCTCACCTGCGTCCCGGGAAGGGACCATTTCTGTTGGTCAGAGAAAGGCACACGCATCCGCCACTTTTCTGGCTTTTACTAAGGGGGCCGTCCGAGGAGAGCTCTGGACTGGGGGTGGGGGGGACGGGTACCTTGGTAAGGAAGGACAACAGAGTGGAGGCGGTGGGGGGAGGGGGGTCTGCCCATCAGACCTACCACTTTCCCCTGGGCTCCCCCACAGGGTTCAAGTTCCAGTGCGGAGCCCTCTCTCTGTGCCCCTGACACACAGTAGGTAGGCGCTCAGTTCCTAGGTAGTGAATGAAGGGCACCGTCCACACATCTGCCTTTAGCCCGAGTCGCCCGTGGGAAAACACTGCCTGCAAAGGGGTGGTGGGGGTCCGCCCCTGTGCACTCCGTCTTCCCTGCAAACCCAGGACTCAGGACCATCATCCCATATCACGGCTGAGAAGATTCAGGTCTGGGGAGGAGGTGGGCCCCCCAAGTGGCAGGGCCGGTCCCCCCTGGTCCCTGCCCAGATCTGCCCCTCGCGGTGTCCGAAGCTCAGACAGCTGCCCAGACTGAGTCAGCATGGCTGGCGGAGCCGGGAATCAAAGCAAACAGGGCGCCTCTGCCCCCCTCCCCTTTTTTGCCAGCTGCCCCATTAACAGAAAAACCTTTTAAGCGCCCATCTGGAAAGCTGGCCTTTCCCTCCCTGAGCAAACTGAGATGACCAAGAGGAATGTGCTCCAGGGTGTAGGTTTGGGGGGGGGGAACCCCAACACACTGGACCTTGCTCATGCGGCAAAGAATGAACACAGGAAGATCAGAAATGCCCCTCTGGCCCGGCCCGGCGGTCCCCGTGGCAGCCAACACGGGCTCTTTCAGCAGCTCTGCCAGCCTCCGCTTCCCATAATAGCCTGTGCGGTCGCTCCTTCTAGAATCTGTTCCCGCCATCTAGTTTTCTTGGAACAGTTTCCACTTTCAGCCTAGACCACCTCTTAGGGGCCGGAGAAAGAGGTCCTCGGGCACCAGGCCCAGCAGGACATACTGGTGAATAAATACATTATGGGCTTTAGGAAAACTTGCCACCCTGGGGCGCCTGGGGGGCTCAGTCGATTAAGCATCCGACTTAGGCCCTGGCCATGGTCTCGCGACTCATGAGTTCGAGCCCCGTGTCGGGCTTTGTGCTGACAGCTTGGAGCCTGGAGCCTGTCTTCGGATTCTGTGTCTCCCTCTTTCTCTGCCCCCCATGCTCCACCCCCCACCCCCCGCTCTCAGAAGTGACCAAACATTAAAAAAATTAAAAAAGCAAAAGGAAAACTTGCCATTCCGAGCATGGCTGCTCTCAGCCCTGCCCAGCTGTCGGTGTGCGCTCAGACATTTACTGAGGCCTTCTCATGTATTGGGCACTTTGGGGACTCAGAGGTGAAGTGACACGGTCAGCTCCGGGGCCGGCAGGGAGATGAGACAGGGGCACAAGTAATTAGCAAACACAGCCACGTGCGGGAACTGTATACACTCGGTGCTGGGAGGCCACGGGGTCCCTGCCCCAGGGAGCTTCTGGGGGACATGATGGGCTCCTGGGGCACAGCAGACAGGCTGCCTCGGCCTTTTTCGGTCTGACGAATAGGGGTGGGGGCAGGGAAGGCAGGTGAGGGGTCAGCGGGAAGGCAAGCACAGGGCAGGGGCGGGCCGGGGGGGGTGACTTCTAGGGGAGCTGAAAGGTTTATTCTGCCTATGTTTTTTTAACTTGTGAAAAATACTGCTAATTACATGCAAATTTCCTCCTCCTGAACTTACACTTTCTTCTCTGTACCTTTGCCGGTGGCTGGGTTGGGACTAGAAGCATCTGGAATCATGCGGTCATTCAGATTTGAGTAGAGAAAAAAAAATCCCAAACGTAGAAATGTTGCAAGAGTATTAATCTTGTACTCGGTTTGCAAAGATTCACCAACTGTTAACATTTGGCCACATTTGCTTAGCCTGTCTCTCTCCATGTATCACATTGTTGCTGGTGTTGCCCAACTGTTTGGGAGTAAGACTCTGGACCCTGAATAGGACACAGTTAGCTCTTAAACACAAGAATTTTCACTTATGTAACCCTGACCATGGTCAAATTCGGGAAATACAACATGGATACAATGTGATTCTCCAACCCACTCAGTCTGTATTCAAGTCTCCTAGTTGTCCTGGTAATGTCCTTACAGTAACTTGTCTCCTGGTCTGGGACCCGACCCAGGGTCACTGTGTGCTCGTGGTTGGCACGTGGCCTGTGAGGTCACTGGACAGTGGGGGACAGGAGGAGAGTGGTGCCGGCGTCCATGGGACAAAGTCCTTGTTTTCCGGGTGGGTTTTCTCTCCTAGGGCGCTGACCAGCTCCTCTCACTTTGAGGTTGAGGTCCTTTGGGAGAAGTAGAAGCTATTTTCCAGCCAAAAGGCCACTAAAAAGCAGTTAGTGACTTTCCTGTCCGTATCACTGACTGGCCGTCTTGGGCCTCACCAGGCCCGTAGAAAGTGCACAGGGTTTAGGGGCTGACGATCGGGGTGGGGCTTGGGCCGAGGCAGGGCAGACCCCTCAGCCAAGGTCACCTGTCAGAGCCAGGGGCAGGGGCAGGGGAGGGAGGGCCCGGGGACGCTGGGTCTGAGTGTGTTCAGTTCTGCCTTTGAATTCACGTCCAGGGGCCTGTGTCTTCCATGGAGAGTTCCTCTGCCAGTTCAGGGGCTGCCCGTCTCTGTCTCCGTCATTTCCATGTCCCCGGCTCCCAGTGTGTCCCCGGCATATGGCTGGTCCCTGTCTGTAGCTGTTCAGAGAGTGGGGCCCTCGGGAGCCTGGCAGACACCAGAGAGAGGCCTGGAGAAGCAGGTGCTCCGCCCCCCACCCCCGTGCGGTTGCCTGCTTCCCGGGGCTTCAGGAGAGAGGCCCCGGCTTGTGCACAAATTCTGCAGTCCGAGGAAGGGCAGGGATTGGCATGCAAGGCAGGGGAAGAGCTACGCTGGTGTGAACAAGCGTGGCAGCCAACCTGATGGCCCCTCGTGGAGGCCTCTAGAGCTTTGACAGCGTCCTTGCTGAGAAGCAAAGTCCAGGAAAGGGGCTGGAAAGGAAGTTTGGGGCCACGTTGGGAAAGGCCTTGATGGTGAGCCATGGAATGTAGATTTAATCTCTCTCTCCCTCTTTTTTTTTTTTTTAAAGTTTATTTATTTTGAGAGAGAGAGAGAGACAGAGAGAGAGAGAGAGAGAGAGAGAGAGAGAGAGAGAGATTGCGAGGAGAGGGGCAGAAGCAGAGCGAGAAAGAGAAGACCACAAGCAGGCTCTGCACTATGGTTGCAGAGCCCGACGCGGGGTTCCATCCCACAAACCCTGAGATCATGACCCGAGGCAAAATCAAGAGCCAGAGGCTCAATGGACTGAGTCACCCAGGCGCCCTGAGATTTTCTCTCTTGATAGTTTCCCAAGCTCTAAAGGATCACATGTTGCCTTTATAGCTTTGGCCAAATTCAAAGGAAATTTTCTCTTATTATCATTTTACTATTATAAATACTATTTTTTTCTATTAATATTAAAGTAGACGAAGTAAAAATAAAAAACTGTCCCTTCGTGTTCCACCCCCGAGGGCCCCTCTGTGCCGCCCGCGGTGGCTGGCTGACCACTCCTTAGGAATCACAGCCAGTTCTTAAGGCAAAGTAGGGGCATGTCTGTCTCATCAGTCCTGTGGCTCCAGTGAAGTCACTTGATGCTCTGGGATAGTGTGGCCTTATCTGCCAAGTGGTGGGTTTAGACAAAAGGATTCCTTTTCTTTTTTTTTAATGTTTTATTTTTTGAGAGAGACACACAGAGTGTGAGCGGGGGAGGGGCAGAGAGAGAAGGAGACACAGAATCCGAAGCAGCTCCAGGCTCTGAGCTGTCAGCACAGAGCCCGACACGGGGCTCGAACTCACAAACTGTGAGATCATGACCTGAGCTTCATGACGCTTCACCGACAGCCCCCCAGGCGCCCCTGAACAAAAGAAGTTTTGTTAACACACTGGCTTGGGTCAGGGGAAGTTCCCTGCAGGTGGTCCGGTCACCCCACGACCTGGGAGCTGGGAGCTTGTCGCAGCAGGAGCCCGGGGCCAGCGCTGGTGCCCCGAGTCCACCAAGACCCACACCTGTGGTGAGACCTCCAGGAACTGTGCACAAAGGCAGCCTCTGGCCTTAAACCCTAGGAAGTGACTGGGTAGTATTCTATGTTGGGAGAGGAAGAAACACCCCTCTCAGCAGGATGATAGGCAGAGAGCGGAGTGGGGGCTGGGTCCCTGGGCTGGACACACCCTTGGGGCAGTCACCCTGGGACCAGCTTGGGTCAGCGGGTCCAGTCACTGCAGGGCCCAGAGCGCTGTGGGGCTCACACGGGTGAAGGGCGGCTCCAGAGTCGGAGGATTCTGCGAAGAGCTTACACTTGGACGCCAAGCGAGGATGCGTGAAATCGTACACATTCAGATTGGCCAGTGTGGTAACCAGATCGGAGCCAAGGTAAGGAGAGTTCGACTCCTAGGACCAGCTTTCCTAGGCCCCGAGGTGTGGCCCACAAAGAAAATACCTGGCGTCAGCGGGTAAGACAAGTCAGCAGATCGGGGCACTTGCCGAATACTTGCTTTATTAAAGGACGTCCCTCGTTAGAGACGCAGGAAATCGTAAAGGCTTAAAGAGTTAATTCATGTTAATTTCATCGTCAGTTACATGCAAACCACTTTTACTTTTAGGACTTTAGCAATGAAGTTTTCATAGCTAAAGACGGTAATTTGGGGCGCCTGGCTGGCTCACTTGGTTAGGCGTCCGACTCTTGGTTTCAGCTCAGGTTCTGATCTCACGGCTCGTGAGTTTGAGCCTCGCGTCTCGCTCTGGGCTGATGGTGCAGAGTCTGCTTGGAATTCTCTCTCCCTCTCTCTGCCCTTCCCCTGCTCACCCTGTCTGTGTCTCTCAGAATAAGTAAATAAACTAAAAAAAAAAAAAAAAAAAAAGGCAGTAATTTGTCTCAAAACAGTTTTCCAGTTTGTCGGGTCACTTTTGACACCATATTCCTAAGATGCCTTTCCTTCTCGGCTCATGTTTATATTGCAAAGTTTTAAAAAATTCGGCTCAGGACATGATTACACGGTTCGTGGGTTCAAGCCCCGCGTCAGGCTCTGTGCTGGCAGCTAGCTCAGAGCCTGGAGCCTGTCTTTGGATTCTGTGTCTCCCTCTCTCTCTGTCCCTCCCCTGCTCATGCTGTCTCTCTCACTCTCAAAAATAAATAAAACATTAAAAAAAAATTTAAAAATCAACATCTGTTTGATTTAGTATGAAATAGAAAACTAAGGAGGTAAATCTAAAAGTTTTGGGGTGTGGTAGCAGAAATCATTAAAATACACCCTCTGGAATGAATATAAATGCGTACTTGCCCTCCCCACCTAAATTTTTGTACAAAGTACCTGGTTCAATGGCTAACACTAAGAAAACAGCTGACACAGCCTAATAGGTCTCGAACCCAAATTTTAATCCTAATTTTACACAATTGTACTGTGTAACAGCCATCTGATGGTTCCCTTTGCCATTTTGAAATTACTTTCACTAGTATGAATTGCATTAAAAATTTAATAGCATTAAGAGATAAATTCTTAAAAAATTGTGGTAAAATACAGTAGAAAATTTACCACCTTAACCACTTTTTTTTTTTTTTTGCGCTCTCTGAGAGGGCACAGTGAGTGAGGGACAGAGAAAGAGAGAGAGGGAAGGAGAGAGAGAGAGAATCTCATGAGGGGTAGAGAGAGAGAGAGGGAGAAGCAGGGCTCACCCAAAGCGGGGCTCATGCTCACGAACCATGAGATCATGACTTGAGCCGAAGTCAGATGCTTGACCCACTGAACTAATAAATTTTTTTTTTACTGTTTATTTGTTTATTTATTTATTTACTTATCTTTTTGAGAGAGACAGAGACAGAACATGAACGGGGAGGGGCAGACAGAGAGGGAGACAACAGAATTTGAAGCAGGCTCCAGGCTCTGAGCTGTCAGCACAGAGCCCGATGTGGGTCTCGAACTCACAAACTGTGAGATCGTGCCCTGAGCCAAAGTCAGATGTTTGCCCCACTGAACCAATAAAAAATTTTTTTAATGTTTATTTATTTATTTTGTGTGTGTGTGTGTGTGTGTGTGTGTGTGTGTGTTTGTTTTTTTTGAGAGAGACAGAACATGAACAGGGGAGGGGCAGATAGAGAGGGAGACAACAGAATCGGAAGCAGGCTCCAGGCTCTGAGCTGTCAGCACAGAGTCCAATGTGCGCCTCGAACTCACAAACCGTGAGATCCTGACCTGAGCCGAAATCGGACGGTCAACTGACTGAGCCCCCAGGCACCCCTTCATCTTAACCAGTTTTAAGTGCACAGTTCAGTAGTGTTAAGTATATTCACCGTGTTGTGCACCTAATCTCCAAAATGCTTTTCCTTTTGCAAAACTGAAACTCTGTCCCCATTAAATACTAATTCCCCACATCCTCTTCCCCCTGGCACCCACCCTTCTACTTTCTGTGTCTAAGAATTTGAACTCTTCTAGGGACCCCATAAGAGTGACATCACACAGTATCTGCCCTTCTGTGTGTGGCTTATTTCTCTCAGCATAATGTCTTCAAGGTTCAACCACAATGAAGCCGGTGTCAGAATCTCTTTCCTTTTTAAGGCTGAATAATAGTCCATTGCACGGACACACCACATCTTGTTCATCCAGTTATCTGGACGGACACATGGAGCGTTTCCAACTTCTGGCTGTGGCGAATAATGCAGCTATGAAAAACTAAAGTCTTTTAATGCAGGTGTTTAAAACCTGGGGCAAAGAATTATCACCGCTTGGAAAGAAGTTGCCTTCTTCCCATGCCACAGTGATGAGCTGTTCCTGAGTCAAACACGCAGAGAGGTGGGAGGCACCAACCCCACTGCTCTGAAGTGGGAAGATGATCTGGAGGGAGGTGTGGGAGAGGAATTGTGGGGTCCAGAAAGGGTCTGAGCTCTTACTCCACAAGCATGTTGGCTGGTGGTTAGAGCCGCGCCAACTACTTATTACTTGGGGTCATAAGAACTGTAAGAGACTTAAATTTATTTATTCTCTCAGACCTAGAACAGTGCAGGTAATTTACCAGGAAACAGAGTCTGGTTACTGAGACCAGGGCCAGAGCAGAGCCATCACTTACAAGACATGGCTGGGAAAACACCCTTGGGGATTTTAACATAAACGAATATATTTTCCTTGCACATATGTGCTTCTCCAGGGCAATGAAAGGGGCCATCGCAGTGACTGTTTCCATGTTAAGAGCCCCGCGCGTTTCTGTATTAATAAATACCGTATATGTGACTGAAATGGTCATATGTTTCAAACAGTTACAAGAGCTGTACATAATTTTGAGTTGTATGCATACCTGATCATGAAAAACGCACACTGCTAAAAACCATGCCTAGATGTCCTACTTACGGGCTTTTGGGGAAAACTGCATGAAAATAAATCCCCAAGTGAAAGAAGATATTACTGTGAAATCAGATAAGAACTCAGTCTATTCTCCTAGTATCCCTAGTATGGGATCTATACTAGCCTGAAGCACTATATGGTGAAATTAGAGATACATTCACTGTCTGACGTGAAATTGTAAAAACAAAGGCTTTAATGTATACAGTGGCCTCCATTTAATAGGAGCAAAATCCTATTTAATATTTTATGTGTGGGCAATTTAGTTAAGGAGCTCGGGCGGGTAGAGGACACCGGCTTCCTGTCCGAGTGTAGTGGAGGCAGGAGCAAGCGGGGAGACGGGCATTTCCAAAACGGGCCTAAAACATCTGGGGAAAGGGCGGCCGGACAGACCCCGCGCGGCAGGCCCACGAGCACCCGCTGTCTCTCTGGCCCGTCTGCTGGCTCGAGGGTGCCTCTCTAGACCTTTCTCGGGGTCCCTGTGGACACTGACCTCCCCTCCTGCTGCTTCCAGTTCTGGGAGGTGATTGGCGAGGAGCATGGGATCGACGCGGCGGGCAGCTATGTCGGGGACTGTGCCTTGCAGCTGGAGAGGATCAGCGTGTACTACAACGAGGCCCACGGTAGGTCGCTGTGCACGCGGCAGGGGCCACCAGCCCCAGCACGCGGTCATAGTAAGGTGTGCGCACGGCAGCGGGATCCTGAGAGTGACAGGTCCCCAGGCCTCGTCAGGGGCAAGAGGACCCCAGAGGAAGTCACTGGGGGGGGGGGGGGGGCGTGTCTTAACACCAGCAGGGGAAGCACCAAGTTTCCTTTTTTAGTTTTCGAAGAAAAACCGGAGTCCCTTCCATTAGGGACAGAATCTCTGGTTGGCCACAGGACAAAACGAAACAGAGACACGATGGGAAAAGTATTCCTAGGGTATTTGATAGATTTGTGCACTTGTTGTTGGCGTCGAGGGTACTATTTCGAATGTCTTTCTGCCACGGACACACCTTCTAGAAGAAATACCTTTCTCTTTGCCTGGTCTTATCGCAAGGTTCCATTCTGACGAAACATTAACGTTTAGAAAAACGACAGGCTGCGGACTTCTTCCTATTTTCCGACACAGGTAAGAAATACGTGCCCCGGGCGCTGCTGGTGGACCTGGAGCCTGGGACGATGGACAGCATCCGGTCCAGCAAACTGGGAGCCCTCTTTCATCCCGACGGCTTCATCTACGGTAGGTGTGCCGGCACGGGGCCCCCCCGGGGGGACATGGCGAGGGTGCCTGCTCGGGGCGCCCTGTTCCCCCCGGCCCTGGGTCAGGTAACCGGTCCCCCACCTCCCCCCGCACAGGTAACTCCGGGGCCGGCAACAACTGGGCCAAGGGCCACTACACGGAGGGCGCCGAGCTGGCCGAGAGCGTGCTGGACGCCGTGCGCAGCGCCAGCGAGGCCTGCGACTGCCTGCAGGGCTTCCAGCTGGTGCACTCGCTGGGCGGCGGCACGGGCGCGGGCATGGGCACGCTGCTGCTGAGCCGCATCCGCGAGGACTTCCCCGACCGCATCCTGAACGCCTTCAGCGTCCTGCCGTCGCCCAAGGTGTCGGACACGGTGGTGGAGCCCTACAACGCCGTGCTGTCGCTGCAGCAGCTGGCGCAGCACGCCAACGCCTGCTTCTGCATCGACAACGAGGCCCTGTACGACATCTGCTTCCGCACCCTCAAGCTGGCCGCGCCCAGCTACGGCGACCTCAATCACCTGGTGTCCCTGACCATGAGCGGCGTCACCACGTCCCTGCGCTTCCCCGGCCAGCTCAACGCCGACCTGCGCAAGCTGGCCGTGAACATGGTGCCCTTCCCGCGCCTGCACTTCTTCACGCCCGGCTTCGCGCCGCTCACCAGCCGCGGCGGCCGCCAGTACCGCGCGCTCACGGTGGCCGAGCTCACGCAGCAGGTGTTCGACGCGCGCAACGCCATGGCCGCCTGCGACCCGCGCCGCGGCCGCTACCTGACCGTGGCCTGCTTCTTCCGCGGCCGCATGTCCACCAAGGAAGTGGACGAGCAGATGCTCGCCGTGCAGACCCGGCACAGCGCCTGCTTCGTGGACTGGATCCCCAACAACGTCAAGGTGGCCGTCTGCGACATCCCGCCGCCGGGGCTCAGCATGGCCGCCACCTTTGTGGGCAACAGCACGGCGGTGCAGGAGCTGTTCGGCCGCGTGTCCGAGCACTTCTCGGCCATGTTCCGGAGGAGGGCGTTCGTGCACTGGTACACCTGTGAGGGCATGGACGTCGGCGAGTTTGCCGAGGCCGAGAGCAGCATCCACGACCTGGTGGCTGAGTACCAGCAGCTTCAAGACACCAGAGCGCTTCCCGACGACGACGGAGACGTCGTGGGGGAGGTAGAAGTGGAGCCGGAAGACGGGCCCCGGGAGCCTCGCGGGGCCGTGTGAGCGGCGGCGGCCACAGGGCACCCCCCTCAACCCGTGGGGGCCCCGGGGCCTTCCGAGGGCATCTGCTAACCTTCCCGACTCCGACGTTCAGTGTACCCTCTGTTGGCTGGTTTGTAACAGCGAAGCGAATTCGCGCCGGAGCGCTTCGTTCGGGCCGTCCCTGTGTGCGCAGGTCCGTGCCAGGCATCAGGCGCCCGCCTGGGCCGTGTGCGCGGCCAATGCAGCCGACGCTCCCCTCCGACCCCGGCGGGGCGCTGAAGGCCTCGCTTGGCATCCTTGCTAAGTGTCTGCTGCTCTGCCACGCGCTCTGCCCAGCACCCGGCTTCCTGGTGCTTGCTGGCCTTGGGAAAAGCCAGCGAATTGGTACGTGGGGGGCTGTAGAGCGAGGCAAACGTGAGTCAGTGTCCCCCACTAGTGAAGAGGGCAGACCTCGTGTGTGCACCTCAACGTACTAACTGGGAAGGGAAAAGGGAAGGACAAGAAATCGTGGCAGTGCTTTTCCACCGAGCCACCTGGCCAAAGAAACCCCCAAACCAGCAGCACTCACCAACTCCAAACCTCTGATCTTTATTTCTGCACAGCTGGCTTTTAACACGTAGTTATAAACTCTGTAGGTTTCTTATTAGTGCCAGGTTCTGGGAATTCATGAATCACCGGCTTCAGTTTTCCTTGTAAAGCCTATTTCAAAATGCCCTTTTCACTTTCAGTCAGTAATCACCTTCTGAAAATGCTCTGTAGCCTCTGCTCTTTCAGAAAGGGCACACGGTGTGCTTGGCAACCATTCACATGCAGGAGTGAGGCGGCAGCGGGCTGGCCAGCGTCCTTCTCGATTGCGGAGGACGTCTCGTTAGGGAACTTTTACGGTTCAAATTAATTTGCAGAAGTTGCCATAAATGTTTGCATGATGAAAACGGCTTTAACCATTACACGATTTTCATCTGCTCACGTTACAACAGGACGAAATACACAAGAGCGTAATCAAATCATCTGTAACTTTTTAATTAACGTTTACCTATTTCTGACATACAGCACAGCCATCCCTTCCGGTGCCATAAGGCTTTTAATGGCCTTCTAGAATCACCACTGAGCTATACTAGCTGATCCGCGGGGAGCCGATGGGAACACGCTCCGACCTTCACCGCGGGAAGGATTTCCTTGCAGGCAATGAGGTTCTCCTCTCCCGGTTCGCGTTTGTCATCTGCACTAATATGCGAGCAGGTGGATGGATGACACTAGCTCATTCAGAGGAACTTCACTCCTTCACGTGTGAATTGTAAAGAAATAACTGAAACGTGTTTGAGGAGAAAATTAAGTCTTGCTGTCAGTATGACGAGCCTTCTATTTACAAAACTTAAAAAGTTTTATACGCTTTCTCCTTGTGGTTCAAGTACTAAAAACAAAAGATTTCATACCTATACACCCTCAGAAGTTCGTAACTTCTTAGAAGCCAGAAAAGACGTACAGCCTGTGATTTTATAAGAATTCTACACATGCTTCCTCTAGCACTTTCCTTCTCAAATCTAAAAAGGCAATCAAATAGATGCAAGGAAGGGTACAGATCTAAATTAAAAAAAAAAAACACCTGCTGATTTATATTACCGTCAAGATTTTTGTTGCTCAATAGTAATCATTAAAGTACAAGGAAATTCAATTTTAAATGGCTAAATTGCTTTATTTCAGGCTAAATAAATTCCTTTTCTTGGAGCCTAACCACCCAGACTGATTAATTTGCGTAAAAGTATTTCAAAATGTATCTCACCATCCTACTCCTTTTGTATGGTAGGAACAGATTAAAACACACACACACACACACACACACACACACACACAAACCCCACCAGAAACCAAAAGAAATCTGTCCCCCCAGATTTGGAGGAGCCTATTCCTTCTGGGGTATGGTTGCCATGGTGACACTGGTCTCAGAGACAAGAGACATGGGATCAGCATTTTAGAAAGTATCTCCGGTCCCTTCACTTCATACACAGGAACACTGCCCGAGCAGAGATTGACGAGTCCCTCAAAAATCACTCAAATTGTTAGTAAAATACCCACAACTAGGTCTGATCAGGGTCCCCTGGTCATCTGGCCACAGCGGTCCAGCGGGCTGCCCCCCAGTCCCCAGGCCTGGAGGCAGGAAGTTTACTTTATCACCTTGATCAGTTCAGGACTTTTAACTACAGAGAAAGAGGCTCAAAGAATCTTTGCTGGGCGGTAAGCTTGTCCCTTATTTTTGCTTCCCCCCTTTCCCTGTCACCAGCCCTGGCCCCGAGTCTCACCTTCATTCCCCGCCCCCACGCTGATCGAGGACTTCTCTGGTTACTCAGCTGCTAAGAATTCAGCCCTCTGTCCATGAAAAAGGCTAATGGCCTTGAGATTCATTTATTCCTGTCCCTGTACTGAGAGATGCTTCCTAGTACCTTGATCTTGGGGACCTCAGCGCTGGGAAGTGGGGTGCCCTGACTTTTAGAAGGGAAAGAGCTTGCGGGGGCCCTCCAGTGGCTACTGCCCCATGACCCTTCCCCCCTCACATTCAACCTGCAGCTCTTCCTTGCGTGCCCTGGGCCAAGAATGAAATAAAACCTACAGGTCAAGTGTCCCGGGGGGCAGGAAACCGTCTCCAGAAGGCCAAGAACAAAGACATTTTTTGGGCTCCTCCTCGGCCCTTCTCAGTGGCCCCGATAACTTATCGTTGGCTTTAAGTGCCCTGGTGGGAACTGGTCGCGACAGAGCAGCCTAACTGTGTTTGAAGATTTCCGGTTCCCGTTTATGTCTCCGTTCTCCAGAAAGTTAAAATTAGGCAGGGGACTCTGCAGTGGGTGTTTTACTCAGCCACGTGCTTCCAAGTTTCAAAGGAAGATAAAAACAAACACTTGCACCAAGTCTTCACGCCTGAGTACTTGAGTGTTTAAGGAGTAAGCCAGTCACCACGCAAAGGCCACCGACCTGTCGTCATCCCTGCACCCGAGACCTGCAGGCAAGAACCTCACATGCTTTAACCTGAGCTCGTCAATGCCGGCCGTCGGCTCTGATGAGCGAGTTCCTGAGAGGCTCTGCCCCATTTCCCGTGAGAAGTGTTCCCGGGACACAGAGATCTACCCACAAAACAAGGTGAAGCACATTTCTGGCTTAAATCCTGACATCAGTAATTTCCTCGCCACAGGTGTGAAGTGTGCAATAAAAAAAGACGCCCACAACATAGTGTTTTTTCTTCTAATCTATGCTTTTAGCAATTATTTTCATTACAACTCATCCGCCACACTGACGTGATTTCTGTAATTCAAAGATGAGGGACAGGGAGAGCCTCACCAAGAGGCTACTTTTGTTAACTGAGGTCATGAGAGAGAGAGAGAGAGAACTCTCTGTCCTGGGACACTTGAAACATCTGTCCTGCATCCTCACGAGACACTAAACCTGCTTGTCCCACCTTGAGAGACTCCGGCTCGTGAGGTCATAACGCTGCAGGTGTGCTGAGAGCGCCTCTGCAGAAAGAGTCTGAAGGAAGACAAACACCAACAGCAAGAGGGGACCACAATTCAGTTTATTGACATTGTCAATCTAGAACAAGACAGGGTGCTTTTTTTTTTTTTTTTTTTCCATGAAGGGAGATCGTTTCCGGTCTGCTATAGCATGAACCCATGCATCTTCACCTTGAAAATGCAGCATTTCAAGCTCTAGGCGGGTCTGGGAGGAAAAAAGAAAATGCAACAGTTGCTAGTTCTTTGTGTTTTAACTGTCTGACAGGACCAAGGCAAGGACTTCCTTGTCTCGAGCTAAGATAACTCTGGCGTCACTTTACGTGGCTGAGGCTGACCCTTGGCCCTCGGCCGTAGAAAGTGCTGGTTCACATGCAGGGCCTCAGCTGAACAGGAACTTCCCTAAGTAGAACCAAGTAGTCTCCTGGCAATAAAGAAACTACTCTGCCTTTAAAAAGCCGCTAAAAGCACCCCCCCCCCCCCCCCGCCCGCCTCCCCGCTGATGGGCGCCCCTGCAGGACACGGGGAGAGCTGCTCTGTTTACCGGATCTGGACACTACTTCCTGACCCCAAGGACATCACAAGGTCAAGGGAGTGTGATGCCGAGGGTGGCTTGGCTCCGCTGCAGAGGCTCAGTGACTTTCTCAGCCAGCCCCATTGTTAGGACAAAACAGCCCAACATGAAACCAGGTCGTGTTACTTTGAATCACGAGGAGGCAGAGAGCCCCAAGAAGGGCTCCATTCACAACACGGCATCTCCGGACTCATAAGAACGTATTTACTAATTCAAAACGAAAACGAAAAGTGCTCAGGGGAGACAGTTCCAATAAGTAAAATTGCTCATAACCCCCTGCTGCGAAAGGATGAATAGTTACCACATTTCTTTGCTACGACAGGGCTGAAGCCCTTTTTAAAGCAAAACAAGAAAATTCAATCCGAAAAACCTCTCTCTGGTTATTTGCCTTGCTTATCTTTGAGATAACAACGTCGAGAAAAAGGTTTCGAGATCACATCACTTGAGCAGTTTGGAGCAAACAGTCAGAACTTCTCAACTGGACACAACTATCTTTTGCGGCACGGACTGTAACGCTACATGACCGACGCCTCTGGGAAAGTAAAATGAACCAAACCCTCCGAAACACGGTGGCATTCAGCAAACACCGTTCTCGCTGCACGGTCTTACAGACTCTGCTGCTTGAGAGAAGAGCAGGCCCCTGGCCTGTACCTGCAGCCCTTATGTTCTGGAAGGAAATCATGTGTGAAAACACGGGCAGACGTGGGAGAAGTAAAGACGCAAAGAACTGTTAATCTGTCGTGCCCCTGGACGGTCACATAACTCCGACGGCAATTACAAAAGCGGGCAGTTTATCCTCCAAATTATTTGATATTGTGCAGACAAATGAAACAGGTTTAATTAAAACAAGATGGCTCTCTCGCGAAGCATTGCTAAATGAGCTGAAAATCAACGTGCCAATTACTTCTGCTTGTCAGGGCCTGAAACAAGAGGCTCTGATGAGGCCACGGGACTGGTCTCACCTGTGCGCTTTAGATCATTACCTCACTAGCTAACAGCCAGATGTACCGACTGAGCAAAAAAAAATGGGGCAGAATTCAAAAACTAAAATCACTTTGTTTTCCAAGTGCTCTAAGAGCTTAAGACACAGCTCTTCTAATAAGTCCGTAACTTACAGATTACTCCTTTTTCATTTTCACAATCTTTACGGAGCTGCCGGAAGTCTTCTCGGCGTGTGCTTTGAATTCCGTCTTTAGTGCATCTCTCACTGCTTTGGCGCAGATCTGGGAGTATCGGATGTAGCTGGGAGGAAATCAGAGGCAACAGTTAATTACCAGTGACCCAGCCAGACCGCCTGTGTTACTGTGGTTTTCTCCTTCCCGTCCTTTAAGTTTTGGTTGGGGTATGCATTATAGTGGAACTGGATTTAAAATTCACTAGTGCCAGAAGGAACCTACACAGAAAAAAAGACTAGAAAGAAATGTACCGAAGTCTTACTCTTGGTTTCCCTTCCTTGTACCAATTTAATCCCTGTTCATTTAAACTAAAAGACTCAGGGGCACCTGGGTGGCTCAGTCGGTTGAGCATCCGACTTCGGCTAAGGTCACGGTTTCACAGTTCGTGGGTTCGAGCCCCACGTCCGGCTCTGTGCTGACAGCCTGGAGCCTGGAACCTGCTTCAGATTCTGTGTCTCCCTCTCTCTCTTCCCCTCCCCTGCTTGTGCTCTGTCTCTCTCTCAAAAATAAAAATTAAAAACTTAAAAAAAAAAAAAAGACTCACAGGTGTTTTTAAAAATCCCACAGCAGAGGAAATAGACTAAAATGTTATGAAAGGCTATAAGAGACGTGACATTTCTCCCCATGTCTCTACTTCAAACCTCTTCCTCACACGTATTATTCTTACAAGGTAAAATATATTAAAAGAGGAAAAAAAAAAAACCTGTTTTGAATCCAACAGTTCTTCCTCGGGGTAATTATCTAAAGGTTTTCTTGAGAATATTGGATTTTGTTTCGTAAGCCTACCATTGAAGCTACTTCCCAATCAAGGTTTCTAAATTAAACTGAAAAGTGCTTTGAGAACATCATCAATTCTCACAAAAGATCTAACAGCCTGCTTCCTGTTTGGTAGATGGACTCCCATCAACATCTTATTTTCCAAAAGATGTCAGCTCAGTCTTTATACTTTTTGAAAACAGGAAGGAGGGCGGGGGGCTGCTGCTGTCTATTTTCTCATGGTTCGGATTTGTTTTCTGGGCCACAGGCAGGCGTTCCAATGCCTGTCTGCACTGTGACTAATTGGGTTGACCTTCAGGCTGCTCAATCTTTCCGGTTGCTTGAGCCACACCTGCAGAAACAAGAGAATAAAGTAGAAGGATCCTGAAACTCGCCCCACTGCTGGTGGGGCGACACAGAAAGTGTGAAAAGCAAGGCCCACCACACCTGTCAGAGCCGGTGCTTGACTCAAGGGCACCTGCTACTGGGACGGTCATCCTTCCAAGGCCACAAAGCCGCGCTCGACCCCCCAGGTCAGGCGCCTGCGGGGCTGCTCGGCTGTCCCAGTCAGGGGCCCACTGAAAGGTGTCACTCCGGTCAAGTCACAGGCGCTACGGCCCCTCGGGGGGCACAGAGAGCTCGGGTGTGAAGGCTGCACCGCTGGTGCCCCCATGTCGCTAGGGGTCCCGTCTCCAGACGCGCCCCAACGTGGGCCTCGCAGGAGCACCGCCCCCCTGCGTGCAACGGCCTCCAGTTCACAAGGGCCTCGCCCCCGCCACCGGGCGGGAGGCACAGGCGAGCGCGTGCTGGGTCGGGGCACGAGGACCCTGCACGCGGGCCCCGCCGCACCCCGAAAGGGGGCGAGCGCGGGTGCTCGGCGCGCGGCACAGGCCACGCGCCCCGCACGCTCGAGGCACCCCTGGCCGCCATCTTGGAGCCGCGCTCCGCCGGTCGCGACCCCCGCCGCGCTGGCGCGACCTCGGACGCCGGGCCGCGGCCGCCGGCCCCCCGCCCTCGAGGCGCGGGCCTACCTGAGTCCAGCCTGTCGCCAGTAGGCCACCATGATGTCGCGAGAGTGAGCGTGTCGGGCCGAATCGCGAGGACGCCTCTAAGTCGGCTCGGCGCGCGGCCCAGCTGCAGGAAGGTCAAGCCTGTGAACCGGAAGAGGCGGGACCCCGGCCCTGCCAATCCCGCCTCCTCTTGCCCCGCCCGCCCTCCCGAGCAGCCCCTGCGGCCCCGCCGCCGGGAGCCAATGGGGGCGCGCGGCCGGGGTCGAGTGCCAATCCCCGGGCGGGCCGGCCGGCAGCGCCCCCCGATTGGCTTCGCGGGCGTCCCGAGTGTGTGCCCCGCAGGCTTCCGTAGTGTCCCGGCCGGGCCGACCGGGGCAAGAGGGGAGCTGGGGGCAGGGCGGGACACGGCACCGGGGTCACGGCCGCGCCCAGAGCACGGAACGCTTACCCCTCACCCCCGAGGGGCAGGGATCAAAGGCAAACCTCGTGGCTTTCGGGGCTGTCCCCCGACGTGCGACGGGGGCCCCGAGGAGGCTGGGGCGGGGGGGGGGGGCAGGCGACCCAGTGCATTCGCAGGAGGACCAAAATCTCTCTTGCGCTTCACAATGATTAAAAAGAAATTATCATTAGGAAACATCAGAGTTAAAAGTTTTTACGAACAAGAAAAGGTTTGTCTTAAGTAATATAACTTTCATTTTTAATATTAAATAGAAGATGCCCCGTGGTCCCCGAGTCTAACCTGTGAACACTGTCCGGTTTAGTCCTCTCAAATACATCTGCTTGCTATATTTATATTTTAAAAGGTAAAAGCCACAAACTCCCAGCTATTTCACTAAAGGTAACTACATTGGAAAATGAAAATTTCTAGAATTTTATCATTAGTTCAGAGTAAAAAAAAAAAATCAAACAAAAAAATTTGTTCAGAAATCTTTTTATCATTTAGGGCATTACACCTTTTTCACAAGTATAATTTACAGAAATTATACAAGGCAACTTTATCAGATATCAGTATTTTCCAATGTTTTAATTGAAATGTTACTTCAATTGTAAAAATTATCTCCGGTTACAAAAAATAATCGAAAACCTTATTGGATTTCAGTTGCTTTTACAAAGGTCCTAAGAAGTTTTAAGCTAAACAACACCTTAAGTAGAAAAACACTAATTTTTAGGTAGTTTGTTCTACTATTTCTGTGGTTTATGTACATTTATTAACTGGTTTCTTTTCCAGGAAACCTGAGCAGTTTATTACATTAAGCACTCTAAAAGAAAGACAAGAGCTAATCACCTTCTAAGAAAAATACTCTGTATGCAACAATTCCAAGTATCAAGATATTATTTACTGGTTGGTAACTGCCTGCCTACAAAATGGGAAATACATTTTGTTTTTCAGACTGCAGCTGCCCCTTGGTATCCAAAGTAAGGATTTCCCATAAGTAAAAGCTGCAAAGCAATTCACATAGTGGTTGGTTTAGGTCAATGTTTCTTTTTTCATTATTGTTCTCTTTTTCTTCCCCACCGCCCCCACCATGTTATTAAAAACTCTAAGTACCTGGAATTTTATGCTTCAGAAAGACATCGTTTGAATAATTTCAAATGACGTACAGCTCATGTAAAAAAGATGTTTTGTGGTCACAATTGCTTCAAAACGTAATTATATTCAAATAACCTGACATATCATGCTTTAGCAATTACAGAGCCAGGATTTTGACACACGGCAATTTATAAGTTAGGCAAATGTGAAATGCTAGAAGATGTGAACAGCTGTTCTTCTGTTTAAGTTTGGAGTGCTGCAAGATTCTGGTAATGACTTTATTTTTTCAGTGAACATCACCGGCCCACGGGATAGCATGCTAAGTCATAAAGTACAAATCCAAGGAAGGTAATACTTTTCCCTAAGTTACAAAAGTTTGGCAAATTAATACAGTGCTCTTTAATACAATAAAACCCTTTCTGTTGCCGTTGGCGTCGCATGTTCTTTTAGTGATAATTTTCACTCTGAAAATCATGTAAGTACCAAAACCAAACACTGTGATTTTTTTAATGGTAGTTTATAGCAGAGCAAATTATTTTATACAAATTAATATGTCCTTTTAAAACTATGTAATTTCTCCTTTTAAAGAGCATCCCCTCACGCCAGCTCGAGAGGTTTACCGCAGCAGGGTCACTGCGTGACCTTAGGTAGCTCTGCTCTGTTCTGGGGTTGGTCCAAAGCCAGGAAAAGTTCCAATGCACAGAAAAGCTTTCAAATTCTACCTTAAGGGATTTAACATGCCAATATGATTTCCCAAGGACTTTGCAAGAATTATTAAACTTTCACATAAATACTGGAATCCTCACAATTAGATGGTCACTACAAACAATACTACTTCTGGATGATCCCTTTTGTTTAGAAACCCTGCACCTCTGTGTTTGCATCAAAAGTCATATAGCTGTTCTTCAGCTTAATAAAAAAAAAAAAATTCTACCTAAAATATAGTTTTATTTTTTTAAATAACAAATAAATACATTGCCAGCTTGAAGAGACCTGGGGGCGGGGGGGCTGGTGTCCAGACCGGCTTTCCATCCTCACTTCTCTACAAACGCCGCCGCTGCCATCGGTGTCCTTATGCTCCCTCTCGCCGAAGCCGCCAATTCTTCAATCTCCGCATTTAATTTGTGTATTACCCATTCCATTGCTTCTCGGCCCTTAAAAAAAATCCAATACATCTACTGTTACCAAGCGAGAGCAAAGGCACGTATCACATAAATGGCACTTCAGGAAGGAACAAGGAGCATTACAAATGCAACTAAACCTCACCGGGATGGACCATTTTTATCCTTACTTTTTGTTCTTCAATATTATTTACCAAATATCGAGTGCTTTGGGCAAATGGATTGATCTATACACTTTTTCTTTTGCGTGCAAAAGAATCTACAATTAAAGGATAGTGAGAGTTTACTTATTTCTGATTAGAGTGGTCCCTTTCTTGGGGGCCAAGTCAAACCCGGTTCTTCTTTTTTATGTCCATTATTTTACACCCAAATACACGAGGCCCTGAAACAGCTGGTCCCTGACTTTCTCTTCAACCATTCTCTCCTAGTGCTTTAAGCAGTTCCTTGAGGCAATGAGGGGGCATTTCATGCTTCCTCTGTCTCAGGCCCTTTGCACATGCAGTTTCTCTGCTGGAAATGCTTCCCAGCACACCCCTCACAACCAGCATGCCCCTCCTTCAGCACTCAACACAACACTCATTAAATACTCCCATCTTTTTGTACCTTTCCTTTCCTAATGATGCGTGATTAAGACTTCCTCTTAGCTCCACGAGCACAGGAACATACTTGTTTGGTTCCCTGCTGTACCCCTAGTCTAGCCTAGCATTCTGCCTGGCATAAAGAATGCGTCTATAAATACCTTTTGACTGCTGAGTAAGTAAACGTGCTATAAAAGAGTGCATGAAGCACCTCTTTCTCTAAACTTATTTTGCTTTAAATCATACATCCTCCGAGGGGCAAATATTCACTGGGGGTTGGGGGTGGTGGAAAAATCTCACTCTTTTCACGCACAAAGTATATCCATCTATCCACGGTGTTACGTGTTAGGTACTTTCATGCTGTGGTGGCTGTCAGAGAACAAACGATCTATGATGGAGCTGGGGGTTGCCGGGCGGAGAGGGTAAGGAGAAGGGTTGAGCGCCGGTGTTTAAACAATGGCACACGGTGACACATCATCGGGCACTTCCCACAGGCTAGGCCCTGGGCCACAGGCTTTCCATATGTTGTCCCACCTCATTTACTCTTCTTCATGCCCAACGCGGTAAGATGGCTCCCTGATCTCCACTTCACAGACGGGAAACCGAGGCACAGAGAGGTTAACCTAACTGTCCAACGTTGAAAGGCTGGTAAGAGGTACAACTTGCCTGTACACCCAGTGGGGCTAGACCCTACCGTGTAGGAAGCTGCCTTTGCAGATTCTCCCTGCCTCGTGGTTCCCAGTCCGTCTGCTGGGACGGACACACGTTCAGTACCGAGCTCTTCCGGGAAAGGAAAGCCGGGAATGACAGCGACTAGGGAGCAGCCTGACTTACTTTATTCGCGTTTGAAGACATCGTACTCGCCATCAGTCCTTCAAGGTAACTGCTGAGACTGACTCCTTTCACAGTGATTATGGCTTCTTGAGTCAAAACAGTTCTGGAACGAAACATAGCCATGCGGCTTCAGAATGACCTTGCATGTTTTTCAGGAAATATATGACTTGAATAAAAAACTGAAACACCCTGTAAAATAAGTTTGTCAAAACGGTTTGTACTCACTTTTCTGGGTCCTGAGGATGTGGTTTGTATATAAGTCTCTCATCTACTGAAACCATATTTGTAAATGAAATCTACAGAATGAAAAAAAAAAAAAAACCCAAATCATTTTGGAAACTGAGACTAAAAGCATTCCCAAAATTAATTCACAAACCCAAATCTTGCTAGGTAAATACACAAATAAACCACTTTGCTATACTGCAGGCAATAAAATTAAAAAAAATCATATGACAAAAGCACTATCTCAACAGTATGCACATCATCCCAGATTGGATTTATGGAGTGTGGTCCCCTAGAAATAATCAGTGGGCTCACAGGAGCAAGAAAGCTCTAAGCTGCAAACAGGAAAAGATAATATAGCACATGAGCCGTGATTTCCCATTGAAGAGCATATATTCACCTGTATAGCAACTAACACAAAGACAAAAAAAAAAAAAAAAAAAAAAAGAAAAGAAAAGGAGGGAGCCCAAACTTACATTAGTAGATCTGAGTTCCATTGTTTTGTCTACGGGATCAACTACAGAATGTTCCTGCACGTAGGTTTTCGTTCTTGCCGCACCAATAAGCTAAATGAAACATTCACAGTTAGTGATCAGAGGAGGAAGGGGTTCCCAACAAGTGTATCAACGTGTTCCTATCTTGAACCGAAAAATCTGCTTCATGAACAACAGGAGGACTCAGACAAGGGTCGGGAAGGAGGCCTGTCTGAGGGTGACGGGAAAGTCATGAATGAGAGGAGAGGGCCAGACACAAAAACCCTTCACAGAGGCAATCAGTGACCAGCCCGGGCAGAACGCGTGCAGTAGGAAGCGGACCCCGAAACCGCCACCGCGGGACGACGGAGCACGGAGCCGGGAATATGGAAATCAGAGTTATCTGGGTAAACGTGGCATCTAGAAAAAGAGGAGCTCAGGAGTATCTGTCAAGGGTTTCCTAGCGCAGCCTGAGGGAGAGGGTGCTGTGGCTTCGTTCCCCAGGGAGAAAAATGGCCACCTAATGATGGGGGATGACGCCACCTGCTGTGCTCGGAACCCCCCCGCCGCAGGCCATGCCCCTGACCTTGCTCATTTCTGGGTCCTCACTACCTAATGCAGTGGTTCCTACCAAGTAAGCAATCAGTACATTCCTGGTGAAAAATGTGTCCTTCGGCTTTCTGAGTGGCTCTCTCTTCCAGAAGGAGAAAACTCTAAAAGGGAACGGGGTCCATTTATCACACCCGAGTTCTCTCACACTGTAATAATCTGGCATTGCAGTTTCTTGCTGAAAGCCTGCTCACACGCAACGCAACAGAGTTCTGTCTTTAAATGTATGCGGAGGAGTGTCAGACCTTGGAACAAAGGTGGCAATGGCAGAGTCTGAGGATACGCTCATCACTTGACGCGCCCGAGCCACCACTGCCCGTGGCAGCCGCAGCCGACCATCGCCACCAGCCCGCTGCCTCCGGACCTCACTCCTGGCCTGGAGCTGCCGGCCAAAGCAGCAAGAGCGGAGCAGAGCTCCTTTTAGGTTACAGGGCATTAGCTGGCTTCCTTCAGAAGGTTTTCTTGGTGCCTTCGTGAAGACTGTAATAATATTTCCAATTCATTATACACTCATAACTCAAGTTTATTATAATACAATTTGAACTGATGCGAAAATGACATTCAGAATCGGCTCCCACAACCTATTTGAAATTATAATGCGGTTCAGAAAACTTCAGAGCAGTCACATTTCCACCGGAATGAAGACACACTTACAGATTTCACAATGGAAGGCAGTCCCCACTCGGTGCTGAGAAGTCTATGGCTGTGCAACTTTCCGGAGGGATCTATATGTCTGTCCAGCACATCCACCCCAACCACGCTCGGGTTCATAGGGTTCGGGTATTTCTGCATTGCAGCTGTTGTAACGGTTTCCCATGGGTGGCTGCGAACAGGAACCAAAAAAAAAACCCGAATGATTAAAAACACAGGCGTATAAACTAAACCTTTTTCATAACCCGTTGAGTCATTCTTTACAGTTGAAGTTTAATTAATTTAACCAGGGAAAATTATCTTCTGAAACACTGACTGAAAGATGACTTGGGGAGCTCAATCTACATCTTGAACCTGTACGGAATTCAGTAATTTTTCAGCACACGGGCTACATGGTACAACTGAGGCCCAGGAAGATAAAAACAGCCCATGATGCATTGCAGCAGAGCCTCTTACACAACCTTCCTATCTACCCATGTTCCTTTCACATGCAAATCTTGTTTCTAAGAACCACTGATTCGGAAAAATGTATTTACAAAATGTGTTCTATGAAAACAAGCAGCAAAAATTGTTATTATACCATTGATTCTGTTGCCTGGTCCCAAGTCCATGAAGTTATAAAGACGTAACAAAAGTAAAAGAACTTAAGAGACGCCATAAATTCTTTCAGGGATTACACGAAGACCCAAAGCATTATTGATTTAAATACAGTCATATTAAAAATGTATTTTTCTCTAGATTAAGGTAATAAAAAACAGTGGTCCCTCCAGTCAGTCTTTCTCCATTGCCTTCCTCAAAGGAGTGATTCTGATTTGTTCGGAAAAGGTCACTCAATTATCACAAAGCGTTTTTAAGGTGCTCCTAATATACTCTCTTCTAATGTTCTCTTAGTTATTATCTTCTTGAAAAAGCACATGTGCTTGGATGACTCAAAATGTGATGTACACGTGTTCCCTTCATCACCTGTATGAATGCAATGCTGCTACAAAAGCCATCCTTCTCAAAGGGGCCCCTTATTAAGAACAAGAAGAGGAGAGGAGATTGAGCCCACCTGCGCTTGTCTTTGCTGAAAGGAAGGAGAGACCTGGAGCTAATGTTTCAAACCACATTTACTCATAAACCACGCAGCATTACTTTTTATTTTTCTAAAAGCAAAAGAGGGAGGCCATTAATGTGGTTCAACTTTTCAGAGAGCCGAGCCTGACGACAACTCTTTGCCAACAAAAGAGGAATGTCAATAACACTCATTCCCCAGAACCCTGGACAAGCAGTGACATTATTTCTAATGTTTTCATCTTTGTCATTGTATAAATGAATCTCACTCTGGTTTTAATCTCAAGCCGTGTTCGGCAGTCAGTGCAGGTATATAAGGGAAGCTACTTCATAAATCTCGACGGTCCGCACAAAGAGAAGTGATACAGGCCGAGCACTCAGATGGTTACCAAGGCAACTATCTAAAATGAAAATCAGATGAACCCTGTCCCTGTCTCCAACTAGTCATATACCACGGTTAGCTGGCTTCCTTGCACTTATCTCTTCCTCCCCCGATTCCCTCCAAAAAATTAATAATTGCGTGGCTTCAGGGTGGTCACGTAATATAGTCCTTCTCCACCGTGAGCCAACTTGAAAGCGCTGGGTGTTGACTTGACTTGAACTAAGACTGCTTTATGAAACATAATTAGCTCTACCATTACAACGGATGCATGTTAATAGTCTTCCAGCCATTAAACTGAACCCTACTAACGTAACTATGTGAAAAGACACTCAGAATGACACCAAAGGGCAGGCAGAACCTTACCCACCCGCCCAATTTCTTCACCTATAAAATGAGGCAGGCAGACACTTAAGCACACACGTAACTCCAGCCAGGCAGCAACGATGGCTCGATTAATCTACCGAAATGTAAGCAAAAAACAGCCCTGGCACATAGCAGGCACTCCAATCTGTTGAAGGAATTAATGAATGGCTTCATCTGGATGCCAACTATGGGTGAAGTCTCAGAAGGAAGTGCTGGACAAATATGGGCACGACTTGGAACGATGACTTTTGATACCGAAGACAGTGGAGTCCTTAAGATCAGGTGCAGATTTGGGTGTCCTAAGCATGCATGTATCAGCTGGGACCCTGACTGAAAAGCCCAGATTATCGGGGCTGCTTCACCCAGGACACGGACAGCCTTTACTTGAATGTGTCTGTCTTCTGGGTGGAGAGTCCCAGAACGTTCACCAAATCTCAGAGAGGTCTGTGGCAAAAAGATTAAGAATCACTGAAATGCAAGAAGGCCAATAACAGAATCTCCTCGAACATTTACACGGTGGGGGGGGGGGGGGAAGAGGGTGAAACACTGACAAGAAAAGCGGGAAGAGGGGAGACAGGGCAGCAGGGACAAGAGTGTTAGGGAAGAAGCGAGAAGAACGTTCTAAGGTGACACAGTGACTCCAAAGTTCAAACAACTTCTGAAGCCCTGAAATCCATAAGCAGCTTGTCAAGCAAGAAACCATCCACCATCCCAAGGGCCGAAGCAGAGTAGTAAAGGCTGTCACGGGGCAGAGAGCATCAGAAAGGCCACAAACCTCGGGTCTTTTTACCCAGACGGAGAGGATGCACTAGGGGAAAAGGAACCTTCCCTCTGACTCTGACACACTCTGCACTTTCCAGGACCCGGTGGACTCCTGGACTGGTCTGGGTCACCGAGGATGCAAAAAAATTTACAACTTCTTTTAAAACTGCCCTTGGAACCATGGTTTAAACAATCAAATGGCTGAACTAAAACACACTACGAAGCTATAAAAATTAAAACAGTGTGGCAGCAATAGCAAGATGGGCCGGGCAGAGAGCTCAGAAATGGATTCAAATGTAAAGTCACCACAGCGGGTAGGACAAAGCTGGCATTTCAGATCAGCGGCAGGAGGACGGATTGGCCCACTGGGCAGTGCTTTCCTGGATTAATTACCAGGATTTTTTTGTGTGCTTTTTTTTTTTTTTGCAAAAAATGACACAGCGGCTCATATGCCTGCTTCGTTTGTACACGGAATCCCGGGACCAAAAAGGAATTTGATTCCCAACATCCGCCGGGTGTTAAGGCCTATTCTGTTACTAAGAATTTCTTCCAACCAAGAGATGTCACTGAGCGGGCCTCAAAGACAAACCGCGGTGGCAGGCTCTGACGACACTGTCGTCTTCCGTGTCTCCGGTGAAAACGGGAACCCAAGGTCACGCAGTTTGCTGGAGCCAGAGCGGGACCTTGGCCTCCGGTTTTCAGGCTCTGCTCCTCAGGGCTCGAGCTGTGGACAAGTTTCGTCTCCCGGTCGCCGAGCTCACCTGGTACCATACTCCTCCCGAAAGGCGGCCGGGCGAGGTGGCCCGGGTGGAGACTCACCCACGCCTTCCTGCGGGGATCCGCCGGGGTGCGGGGGATCCGTCCCACCGGGTTTGGCAAGGCCGGATGTGACCAGCGGGGCCCTCTGCCACCCGAGTGCAGTCGAGGACCTCGTGCCAGGCGACGCGCCCACCAGCTCGGAGGGGGGCTCCCCGGGGGGCGGGCCGCTCGTCCCCGTCCCGGACCTCCCTCGCAGCCTGGTCTGCCGCTGGGCCTGGACATCCGGGGGCCCCCTCCTCGGGGGACCCGCGTCTGGGCCACAGACCAAGAGTCCCCGCCCCCGGGGCCCAGCGGGGCTCCGGCCCGGCTCCCCTAACTAGGCCCGACGCCTGGAAGCTTCCTGAGGGGCGCCCCGCCCTCGCCACGACTCCCGGCCCAGCCTGCCCTCCGACCCTGCAGTTGCCCCGTGCGCCCCGCCGACCTGCCCCACTCCCCAAACTTACTCAAAAACGTGCTCCGAAGTCCAGATCTTCATGTTGCCGGCTGCCTGCGCGACGTCCGGCCGGCGCTAGGGGACAATGAGGCAAAAAGCCACACTTGCCCCCGCCCCGCCCCCTCCAGGCACCCCGCCGGCCGCGCAGCGCGCACGCGCCGTCGGGCCCGACGCGCGGGACGTCCCGACGCGCTGCCCCACGCCCTATCCCGGCCCGGGTTTTGCCCCAGTCTTGCGCGCGGCGCAACGAAACCCCGCCCCTTAGCGCCGGGCGCAACGCGCCGGCGCAGTTCCGGGGACAGCGCCCGGGGCCGCCGGCGTAGGCGCTGTGCTGCGCAGGCGCGGCACGCGGCCGGCCGGCCGCCCCCTCGCGGGCGTCGCCGGGAGCGCTGACCTCTGGACAGAGTTGGGCCGGGCCCAGAGGGTTCCTGGGCGCCCTGGCCCTGCCCGCCTCGCCCGCGGACCCCTGCCCGGGCCCTGCCCGCCTTCTGCGAGCCCGTAGACGGGTCCAGTAAACCCGCTCACCCGGGTGGGCCTGTGGTGTGTACGTGAGCAGATATTCTTGGCGCCTCATTAGATGATTCCTACCAACTCTTCTCTTAATCCGGACTGTGGGTCCCCAAAGTCATCCAACCAACCAACCCACCAGCCACCTCCTGTGTCTCCCCGCACTGTGGGGGCCGCAGAGTCATCCCACCAACCAACCAGCCAATGAGCTCTGTGCTCATTCCTCTTGCCCTCCACGCAATTATGACCCTAGGCGGGCAGAAGCTACATAGACGCGGAGAAACTACCATCGGACTGTGATTGATGCCCGAATGAAAGGTGCATTTAGGAAGAATGGGTGCTAGTTGGAACAGATGGGAGAACTTCATGGCCCTGGGTATATAGATGGGTCTCAGCTCAGATGTCACCGCCCAGCCCAGAGAGACACCTGCCCTCATCACCGTTCCTTAGGCCTCCTTCAACCCTTAGTTCCTCCGTCACAGCATCCCGCCGCATTTTTCTTAGCATGCGTCACTCTCTGAGATTGTCTTGTTTACTTAACTCCCACTGGGATGCAAGCCCTTGAAGGCAAGGATCTTGTCTGTTTTGCCCAATAAATGATTCTCAGCACCTTGTGCATAGTAAAGATTCAATGATTATTTATTGGAAAATGGAATAACAGTTATTTGTGGGATGAGTGAATTATTGAAATCATCGAGTTTATCTGTTTAACTTCCGATCGACTGTAAGCCCTCGAGGGTGACGCCCTTGCCAGACTTGTTCAATGATTCCCCCGTCCCTGCGTAATACTTACGGGCTGCATAAGTGAGTGAGTGACTAAGAAGTGAGTGCCAGGCAGGAATGGCAAATGATGTCATATGCAGGTGAGCCTTGTCCAGTGGACAAAGTGTCAGGCCTAGCTCTCAGGCTAAGCCTTCTCTACCCCCTGCCCCTCCTGCTCCTGTCCCCCACTCACGCTGCCATCTTAAATGATGGTTGTGGAGCAAAATCTTTACATGTGGTTACTTAGAAGCCAGTTGGAATCAGTTCCCCATTCTTGTTCTTAGCTCGTTTGATTGTTAAAAACAAATAAAAGCCAGGTTAATTTAGGAGGGAGGATAATTTTTTAAAAAATAGCTGAAGTCCTTTATATAGAAAAACAGAAAAATTACATTAGGCAGGAAGGAAATAATATGGTTGAATAGTTGCTAAGTGCAATTTGTGGTACCTAGGACTTAAAAAAAAAAAGCTCGGTGGTACTTGGAGTGAATTCTTGGGGAGGTAATGCTTTAATGGCGGCTCAGAGTGGCTCAGCCTTGATTAAGACGCGGAGTTAATGTTGCCGGGTGTTTAAAACACTGGTTCAGGACCCGACAGGATAGAACAGCCTGTCCCTGCTATTCCTGGAGCTCCACAGAGCGGTTCACCATCCAGGATTCCTACTCTGTTTATTTTAAAGAATACTATTCTTCCCCTAGTTCAAGATTTCTTCTTTTTCAAAGGTAGGAACGGTAATTGACAGGATCCCCCACTCACGCTGCATCAGTTTGTTGATTGTACTTGCTGCCTCCGGAGTGAGTGACGGGGACAGGGCCATGGAAGAATGGGGCCTTAGAACCTGATTGTCTTTTCTGTGCGTTTCCCCAAGATAGAAATAATACCACCTTGTACTTGGATTTAGAGAGCAAGGCCTTTACATATATCATCTCCCCAGAGGAAACCAATGATTGGTTTTTAAATACCGAAGAATTGTATCACTGACTACGCCCGTCACAGCAACAGGGAAACTATCAGCAGGTCATAACTTTGACTTGAAATTAAGTAGGTGACTGGCCCTCATGGCGGTTGCCCCTGGACGACAGCCAATCCCCAGGTCTCCACACCCTTCTCTGTGCCTGGGGAGGGAGGGTGGGGCTCGGGAGGGAGGAATGTAGGTGTGATTCCAACCATCAAGGAACTTCTGGCTGAGGATCTGAAACACAAGTCAAGAAATAACTAGAAGATACCTAAAGTGAGGGTTAGGAGTTTGGAGCGAAGGGACCTTGGCTGTGAACCGCAGTCCCTGGGGCAGGCTTCGTGGGGGACGGTGGGCAGAGCACGGGGGCTCCTGGGGACTGGTGGTGTGGGGGCGCAGACACAGGGCCGGCAGGAGAGGTGGATGAAGTCATGCATCTCAGCTTCAGCTGACACTTCATATAGCTACTGTCAACAGAAAATGGGTATTTTTTAACCTCTATACTAGATGCCTAACTAGGAAGATAAAACAGTAAGCCTGTGGGCTCCAGCTGTCTGTCATATACTCCAGGAGTGGGTGTCTCCCGTAGCACTTTCTTTATACTTTGGTGACTCCCATCCATTCTCTGAAAATTCCAAACCCACCTTTTCCTCTGAACCTCTCAGCAATGACCTTTATCTCCGAAGTCATGGAGAGCTTCTGTCACTTTCCTCCACTTCTCTTTAAAATGGGGGGCACCTGGGGGGCTCAGTCGGTTAAGCCTCCGACTTCGGCTCAGGTCATGATCTTGCAGTTCGTGGGTTTGAGCCCCGCGTCGGGCTCTGTGCTGACAGCTGGGAGCCTGGAGCCTGCTTCGGATTCTGTGTCTCTCCCTCTCTCTGCCCCTCCCCCGCTCGCACTCTGTCTCTCTGTCTCTTGAAAATAAATAAACATTAAAAAAATAAAATAAAAATAACATTTATAAAATGGTTTGTGTTCTCATGGATCTTCTGGATGTCTTCTGGACTCTGAGAATGTACTCTTTCTCTCTCTAATCTTTTTGCTGTTGCTCCCTTCTCTTATTCATTCAACAAATATCCCCAGATCATCTATTCGAGGCCGTCCCTGTCCACATGGAGTTTATCTTACACCAGCAGTCTCCCAACCAGAGGCGATTTCCTCCAGGAGACGAGTGATGATGTCTGGAGATCTTATTGGTTCTCGCGTACAGGGAGGGGCTGCTGCTGGCATCTGGTGGGTAGAGGTCAGGGGCGCTGCTAAACACCCTACAGTGCCCAGGATGGAGACAGTGCCCTGCAACAAAGAAGTAGCTGGCCCCAAATGTCAGTAGTGTTGCAGCGTGCGCTGTCGCTACCCCTGCGCTGTCTCTAGCAGGCTCTTATAATCTGGCCCAGGCTTCCCGTCTGGACTCAATCATTTGTCCTTCCATCCCCCAACTCAGCCGAACCCCGTGGCCGCATCCGTTCCTTGCTGTCCACAGCAGGCCACACATTTCCACACCCTTGAACTTTGTCCGTGGTGTTCTCTGCCCAGAATGCACTTCCCCCTTGCCTGTCCTGAAGAGTCTTACATCTTCAGACTCTACAAATACTCTACTCCCCTGAGCGCTTTGCTGGTGGGCCCCTTCCGCAGCTTAGCACAGCGCTTTGCTTCTGCTTTGGGGTTCCTTTTGGCACATGCACCTTATATTGTAGTGTGTGTGTGTGTGTGTGTGTGTGTGTGTCTACACCTAGTCTCTTCAGGGCGAGGGAGTTCTCTTGGGTCTCTTTTTTTTAAGAGCACTAACCCCATTCGTGAGGACTTGTGATGTAAGCACCTCCCGAAGGCCCACCTCCTCACATCATCACACTGGGCATTAAGATTTCAGCATATGAGGGGTACCTGGGTGGCTCAGTTGGTGGAGCACCTGAGTTCCACCTAGGTCATGATCTTGCAGTTCGTGAGCTCAAACCCCGCGTCGGGCTCTGTACTGACAGCTCGGAGCCTGCTTGGGACTTTGTGTCTCCCTCTCTCTCTGCCCCTCCCCAGCTTGTGCTCTCAAAAACAAATAAAAACATAAAAAAAAACCCCGATTTCAGTATACAGATTTTGGGGGGATACAACCATTCAAACTATAGTAACTTTTGTGTTAGAGGGACTAGAACCTCTTCTTTAACTTTCAATTTTTTGAGTCCTTGCTGTAATGTGGCCATGGAGGGAAGCAAGAATCATCGAAACGTGGAAATATTCACCTACCAAAGCAAGTACTTACAAATGTGATGCTGTGTGAAAACACTAGCCTGGACCCTCACTTACTGGGCCCCCATGTTGGCTGGTCAGTCTCTCACTGGTTGTCCATGGCTAAAAATGCACCACAAACGACTAGAAAGCGAAATGGAAACTCTTGGAGAAGATACAGGGTCTCATCAGGTAACGGAGGGTGATGCGTGAGACCTCCTGCTCCATCATACATGAGACCGCCAGGGGACGACTTCATGGGAGTGCAGACGGCTAACGACCGAGAAGAGAAAACCGACAAGGGATGGATCTCAAAGAAAAAGCGCATCCTAAGGGGGTAATGTGAAGAGCTAGGGCCTGGGAGACACCCATGGGAAAACGAATCAACTCATTGAATATTTCTGCCCGGATCTCTGTTCCTGTGATTGAGTTGTAAAGTCCAAACGGATTCGGTAGTGCTTTTACCCATTTGGTGGGGAAGATTGTGGTAAAAACTAGCCCTTGATTCATTCTGTGTAATAAGAATTTGCATAGAGTCATAATTTTAGCCTAAGTTGTGTGTGTACATGAATATATAATCATATGTATATTATCACCACATATATGCATGTGTGTGTGTGTGTGTGTAAAAACTTACTATCATCATTTCGTATTTCATTTTTCAGGATAAAGTCTCAGCCACACACTTTTTGTTTTTCATTATTTACTATGGAATTTTGGTGTTGGGTTTAAGTGGAGTCAGTGGGCTTATTAGGCACCAATTATATACTAAAAAGGAGGGCTTTCTTAACCCCTCAGGGCTGGGTCTGAGAGGGAGGCGTGGTCAGGAGAAAGACAAGGAAGTCCACTGGGTGAGAAGCAGCAGGGGCAGAGGTGGAGTGGGGGGGGTAGCTTGAGGCATTTTGGGGGAGCGCTGCTGACTGCTGACTTGCACAGACTCTGAAGTTTCCACGTGGTGACCCGAGCAACCCTCACAAAATGGAGAGCCAGAGTCTGCTTGGCCACAGAATGAGCCAGAGAGAAGCGGCCTGCAAAACTCAAGCCTAAGACTTCAATGTTTCACAGCCTCTCCGGTGCAGGGTTGGGTATTGTGGGGGGGGGGGGAGGGGGATGGGGGTTGATGGTTCCCCCTGACCCTGGAAAGAGAGAGGGGAGAAGGCAGGAGGAGCCCAGCAGCCTGCTGGGACCCCAGCACCCTTCCCCCCTTTGGGGATCTCACATTACTTGTAATTGGACAAGTGTCTCGAGTCAAATTCAATTTCATTCCCATTAGCAACTGAAGATTTTGGGTAATTGCTCCAAACTTCCTATCCATGTGATTTACCCCTGCCTCTTGTTTACCCAAGTATCTAACCGAGTTCTGCCTACATTCCTATCATAAGAAATGAATCTCTCCCAGGAGGACTTTGACTATTCCAGTAACTCCTCATCCTGAGAAATTAAAGGTCATTTCTTCAAGCTGGATCGATCTGTCCTGTTAGCGGTTGTCCCCTCACCAGGCAGTCCTTATCGAAATGAGCATTACTCGGTGCCCAGCACTTCTGCCGTGGAGAGGCTGCCTTGCACAGGCTCTCCGCACAGAGGTCTAAAGCCTGGCCAGGGGTCCTTCCCGGGAGAACAGAAATGTTCTCCCATGTGCCCGGACACAAGCAGCTTCTGCAGTCCTTGTTCATTCGCCAGATGTACTTTGTTTGGTCCCTGTCACCACATCAGGAGACGGGGAAGGTGAAGGAGACGCACTGGCCACAAGCCAAGGCTCTGAAGACGGAGAAGCCTCAATGCTGCATCTTCATGGACATACTTACGAGCTCCTCCCCCCCTTTTTTTTAAACCCTTGTGAAGGACATTTCTTATCTGAAGTCACCCAGACGGTGACCTGGTGTTTGATGACCATGGCAAAAATAGCAAACCAACTCCTTGCCTGTTGTGTCAGAAAGGGAGAGGGGGTATGGTCGGTGCCGAGATCACCCTCTTTCTCAGAGGCATAATCAGGTTTGCGAAAGGACACAGAGCCTGGCTCTCTGCTGTCTGTAGAGCTTGGCGATCACCCCGTTTCGCTGGTGGCAAATGGACCAATCCAGAAACAGACGAGGCCTTGTAGGGGGCTCCCCTTCCAAGTACCCCCATCCACAGGGGACCTGGGAAACAAGGAATTACAAATGCAGCTGCATATTGGCTGGGATCGGATTCAGACAGCTCCTTTTTTTGTGTGTGGCCTATTCTTGCTTGACTTTATCTTGATGACCTTTCAGATATAACATTTGAGGGGCCAGCGCGTACACACCAAGGGAGACAAAATTACAGCCAGAGCCCACTTCCTGAAAGCTGTTCAGCTGATGACGGTTTCAAAAGATCAGCCCCCTGGGGTCTGTCCCATGCAATGATGAGTGCCAGGCTGTATTGTGAGATTAATAAATATCTGGTCTTTTTCTAAGGCGGCTGAGAGCACAGCACATGTATTCTCTCACTGGCCCGTTTGACACCTTGCGCAGAATGAGATGGGGGCCTTTATTCCAGCTGGATAAAGAAGGGTGAGACAGCAGAGTCTTTCCTATCACAGGCGCCTTCTGCTCGCCAGCCCATCTCTCTAGTCATTAGATTAAGGTGTGGGGACAAAACCTGTGTGATGCACTTCCTTGTTGCCCAGGTCCGGCCGCTGGAGAACACAAACCTTTGCAGTCAGAATACGACCTGCCCAGGTCACCCCTATTCCTGCTCTGAGAACGTGGGTGCGCTTGAATGTTTTAAACCTGAGCAGAAGTGCAATGGGGGTGCCCGGGTGGCTCAGTCAGTTAAGCATCTGACTTTGGCTCAGGTCATGATCTCACAGCTCGTGGGTTCGAGCCCCACTCTGGGCTGACAGCTCAGAGCCTGGAATCTGCTTCAGCTTCTGTGTCTCCTCTCTTTGCCCCTCCCCTGCTTGTGCTCTGTCACTCTCTCTCCCTCAAAAATAAATAAACATTAAAACAAAAAATTAAACCTGAGCGGAAGTGCAATAAATACCTTTGTGGATTCTATGCAGAGAATTTGGGGGAGAGTCAACTTTTCCTTTCTTATAGTATTTTTAAGAGGTCTACTCTGCAGAACTGTGACGTTTTATGTATATTGTAAAAATTGTAATGAAAATCAAGCACAGAAGGATGGAAAGGTGGAAGAAAAGCCAATTGTTTGCCATGAACTGTCTTGTATGCACTGATCTGGACCTTTTAAAAAAAATTCATCATTTCATTATCAAGACTCAGTTTCTGGTACAGGAAGGTAGCATAATGGTATGGAGTACCCTGAAGAACTTAAGAGCATGCGGGTAGAAGGTTCTTGAATATAGCTCCAATGGGAATATTCAGATGGTACTTTCCCAAAGCCCTGGGGGTCAACAATACCAAACAGCCAGTACCTGTGGGCCCAGAAGGTGGTCCTCCTCTACTCACCTACCAGTCCGTTGCCTTTTGTGATGCCACGATACCTGAATTGGTTAATTCAGGCCATTAATGAAAGGATGACTAAACTGGATTATTGGCATCCAACATGGAAACCAGAACACTGGGGGCCCGTCATTGCTGGCAATGTGTAGGCACAGCCTCTAGGCACCTGAGCACCACATTGGAAAACCTTTAGGGAAAGATGGTATAGACATATCGACTTCCATTCATATCATACGTTCTACCTCCTCCCAGACAAAACCAAACAAAACCAGACAAAACAAAAGAGCACGTCCTTTCAATTTTTATGGCTGCTTCTTGGCTGACCGAGAGAACAGAAGGTCTATTCACATCTGGATGCTTCAGCACCATGCTGGAAATCTGCCAAGGGAGTGTTCCATGAAGTATAAAATGAACACATACCACTGTAGACGATGAAACAGGCCAAACTCTGGTGCTTAGGATGGGAGGGGGCCAGAGGCCTGCAAGAACCCAGGAGTTTGGTCTTGGTTCTGGTGAGAGCACCGGACAGAGGGAGCACTCTGAACAGATGGTCTGTCTCATTCACAGCTTTATCTCCAGTGCCTAGCCATGACCGAGCACTGTGCCAGACACGGATTAGCTGCTCAAGAAGCGTTTGTTGAGTGAATAAAGGCATGATAGAAAGCCAAAGCCCAGCATTAGGTGAGGCTACGTCTTTTTTTTTTTTTTAAATCAATAGGGCCAATATGAGTGTATAAAACAGAATTAGGAACTCACAAGGCACAACCTGAAGGTCCGTAAGCCAGAAAGAACGCAAGGGTACTGAGCGAGAGCCCGAGTCGGAGCAGTACCCCCAGCAGCGCTGTGGGTCAGTCTCAGAGACTGGTCTGAGAGGCCAGAGCAGAGAGAAGCAGGGGCAGGAGCCCAGCTGGTGGCTCAGAGCAGGTCTGGAGGGAGGGATGTGCTCACAGCCCAAACTGCCTTCATTTGCAAGAACAGCTGTCTGGCTGGGCCTAAAGCCGGGAAAACACTGCTGGGCCGTATGTCCCTAGTAAATCAGTGCGAGGCCCTATTAGAAGACATGCCCAAATGATTAATGAGAAGGTAACCAGTCAGCCCCTGCGTATTGCTTTCCTCATGGGCTGCAACTTTGTTTAGTGTCAAGATGCACCAACCTCCACCCTGCTCCTGTCCTCACTTTTCCTCCAAGAAATATTTGACAAGTGTACGTAGTGTCACCACTGCGGAAGGGTGGAGAGTGAGACATCTCCTTAGAGGTTAAGGCTGTAAAGTGAAACGTCAGCTCCAACAGAAAACATCCCCTTTTATGGTGTGTATGTTACTTTAAACAACAATGAACATGTGGATGAGTACTTTCAGACTGATATTTCATAATCAAATTTCGAATTCATGTTGGCCTTTCTTCCAAACGCTTCAGACCCCAAGCAGATGGGGAAACAGAGTCACCAGACCTCATGTGTTGGCACTTTTTGGAACGTGGTGGAGGAAACCCCTATCTGTGTATCCAGGCTTTTCCCTTTTCTGAGCTTTCTCGTCACTAAGAGGAGAGGAATAGTGTTGAAAAAGCCTTCTGTGAGCAGTAATTTCAGAAGTTCCCCGTTTCTTCAAATGGCATTGACCATAACTCTGCATAAGACAAAACCTCAAATAGTTTCAAGTTATTTACATCAGCCAACTGGTGCCTCAGCATGGATACTTTCAGATATTTACATTTTTGATAGGATTTACCAGCACATAGCACGGGTTGTATATTCATGAAAATTTTACTTTGGGTAATACTCTGAAAAGCTAATACAGAACCTTTTATGTTTGATCTAAAATTAATTGAAAAATACAAGGAGCAATAGCTTTCTTTCATACCAGCAAAGATCATTTATAAGCAATAATGGAGAATTTTCGTTCAAAATTACCCCAAATATGGGATACCTAGGAAAAATTTTTTAAAAATGTTTATTTATTTTTTTAAGAGAGAGAAAGAGAGAGAGAGAGAGAGCGAGCGAGAGAGCAGAGGAGCGGCCGAGAGAGAGGGAGAGAGAGAATCCCGAGCTGGCTCCATGTTGTCATGGAGCTCCTTGCCATCAACGGTGAGATCATGATCTGAGCTGAAGTCAAGAGTCAAAGTCTAACTGACTGAGCCACCCAGGTGCTGTGGAAGAAATCTTAACAAGAGGTATACAGGACCTGTATGAAGAGAATCGTAAACATTCAGAGGAATGCAACAGGAAACTTGAATAAAGGAAGACGTACCGTGCTCCTGAGCCAGAAGATAGAATGTTTTGATGTCAATTTCCCTCAAATTAGTTTAATGAAATTGCAATCAAAATCCCAGCAGGATGCTTTCTTGTCACAATCACACCTGATAGAGTGATTTCGATGTTCATTTAGAACAACAGATATGTGAGAATATCCGGGAAGGTTTGAAAAGGCAAAGAGGAAAATTTGATTTACCAAATATTACAACATATTATCCAGCTATGGTAGCTAAAATAGTGTACGGGACAAATAGAATATAAAAGACTAAAATAAAATACAATATCTAAAAAGCAGACACTGGGCAAAAATGGATAGAAAGAAATGGATAGTCTTAAAATTAATCTCAGGATATATGATACTTAATCATTTGATTTAAATTAGCATTTCAAATCCAAGGAGAAAGGATAGATTAGCAAATAAATGGTGTTAGGACAGTCCCTTAAGTATTTGGGGGGAAAAAACAACCCAGAAAGTTGTATTATCTCAGGCTATATACCTAAACCAACTCTAGATGAACTAAAGAGATAAATGTTAAAAATCTAACGATTCATACAGATTCAACTGAATAAATAGGACTGATTCACAAACACAGAAGAGCATCAAAAACAAAATCAGGAAGAAAATGTAGGAAAATATTTACCACAAATATCATGAAGAGTTAATTTTCTTAATATATTAAAAACTCATATGAACTATTAAAAAGTCACTAAAAACTGTTTAGAAAATAAAAATACCATGAACAGACTATTGGTAGAAAAAGTGCAAATGGTTAATAGGTGTGAAAAATGCACAACTGTATTGGTAATCCAACATATGTAAATCAAGACAGTACACCATGTTTGACCTCTTAAGTGAGCAACAACTAGGGGCGCCTGGGTAGCTCAGTTGGTTAAGCATCTGACTTCGGCCCAGGTCATGATCCCATGCTTCACGGGTTTGAACCCCGTGTCGGGCTTTGTGCTGATGGCTCAGAGCCTGGAGCCTGCTTCCGATTCTGTGTCTCCCTCTCTCTCTGCCCCTCCCCTGCTTGCACTCTGTCTCTCTGTCTCCCAAAAATAAATAAACATTAAAAAATTAAAAAAATTTAAATGAGCAACAATTAAAATAGAGCTCTTATTCAGAGTTGGTGAGTGCGACGTGAAATAGGCACTTTTATATACTTCTGTTGAAAGTATAAATTGGTACAATCTTTCTGGAGAGCAATTTAGCAATATTATTCAGAACCTTAAGCATTCCTCTTTGTCCAGGTGATTCCCAATGCAGGAATCTACTGTCACAAAATATCCAGGGATTTGGACAAAGATCTAGATCTCAGAATTATTTGCAATAATATAAAACTGGAAAAACTCCAATGTTCAAAGAATGATTTACTGGTTGGATCATGAAGAAAAAGAAGTAGTCTTTTAAGGGGAGGGGGGAGGTAGGAGGAAGTTCCAGGGAGAAAGAAGAGTCTGGGTGATGTTAGGGGTATGTGAAAATTCACTGTGTGGCCAATTTGGAGATGGCAGTGTGCTTTGATTTGACATGGCTGATGTAGGGCATGGAGGGGGAGTAGAAGAAAGTGAGGCTCAGCAGCTCCTATGTAGTTGTCTGTCTACCCCATAAGAATTTAACATGCAGGGGTTCTGTGTTGGTCATTTATATATCCTCCCAAGTTTCTACCTGGTGCTGAATAAATGTCTGTATGTTAATAAATAAATAGATTTCTTTCAGATGTTGAGTGGCTTTGAGCTACATGTTATTGAGTTCTGATGTTACTCTATTGCCAGTAAAGATCCACCAGGGTTTCTTAGGAAGAAAAGAAATAAAGATTCTTCCTGAGTAACTTGATTGATTCATTTTTTATGACATACGTTAAATGATATTTTAAAACGGACTTCAGTCAGTAGGGGGTGCACCGATGCTGGAAATTCCAATATTAATAAAGAATAATGCTTCTTTATTAATCTTATGATTCTTCATCTTGGTGACTATTTACCATCTTTGTGCCCTCCCCTTGCTCTCTATCCCCCACAATTTTTCATTTCTCACTACCACACACACTACTAGTGGAGAAGTAATGCCTCAAAACTACCAGTTATAAAACTGGGTTAAAAAAAAGTTAATCTAATATTGCCACTTGTTACAGTTGCTAAAAGTAAATGTGACATTTTTAAAGAAATTGGTGCTAAATGGAGGAGGGCTTAAATTGTGCTTATCATTTATCCAGGACAAATTTTCCATCCGAATAGGTGAGAAAGGACTAAAAAAAATGGAGGTGATAATTTGATGATTTATGTGAACACTAGTACTATAATTGGAGCAAGAATAATAGGGACCTTTAGAGAAAGAATATTTTATAGAGGATTCGTTGATAAGAAGAATTTGGCTTTCAGAACATTTTTTCCCCTCAAAGTTCTTCATGAAACAGAATTAATAAATTGCTATGGTTCATTGAAATTTCAAAAAAAAAAAAAGGACAGAAAACTGTGGAGTTGTGTAGAAGAACTGAGGGGAAAGTAAGATGATTTTGTAGATGGCATTTTTTGGGACAAAAAGGAACTTTAATGGTACATTTAAAATAGGAAGATGATAGCTAAAAATACTCTACCAGAATAATTAGTCTTGATATCAAAACATAAGAAATAGAAATCAGCATTTGATGGAAGACAAATGAACAGGTATAGAACTCAAGAAAACACAACCCAAGTAGAAAAAGAGAGCTATTTGTGGTGGTGGGGAGTTCGGAAACTTGAAGATGCTTACATTTCATTAGACAATGCTCTGCTCTTTTGGAATTTTGATATATGGACAACCAGGGATGCTTTCCCCTTAAATTCTTTTAAAATGCTAATAAAGTGGCTTAGAAGCGAGGAAAAAATCAGCTATGGAAATGATCATTCGGGTGAATCAAATTCAACCAAAAGTTTAAAAACTTTTATAGAAGGAAAAAGAAAAACTAAAATAAGAAGAAAAACACAGTGTGGAAATTCCTCTAAAAGGCAAAAATGCTCAAAAGAGATTCTAAAAGATATTTTAACAATGTGCTGCTTATAAATGACATACTTATAAAAAAGCCATACAGACAACCTAAAATAAAAAGGTTTCATAAAGATATGGCAATGAAATAAATATAGGAAAGCAAAGCTTGCAATAACAATTAAATCATGATATCAATATCAAATAATTCATGATAAAACATATTAAGTGAAATAAATGGGTAGTTATACAAAGATAAACACTTAAATACATACTAAGAAATAATAATTGTCAATTTATATGCACCTAATAACAGCAGCAAAACACACAAAGCAAAGAATGTAAGGACTTCCTGTAGAAACTAGCAAAAATTCAGTTACAGGGGAACATTAAGTTTCTTATAATCAAAACCAGAACAAGTAAAGTAGACAAAATTCTGTAGTCTATACATGAGGTAGAATGTCTTTAGAATTACTTGAAGAACACTTATCAGTCTTATTGCTTGCTAGTTTATATAAAATTGAGTGAATAAACTTCACCAGAGGTTACATAAGCTACATTCTAACCAAAAAGAATTAAAAATTGAAATTAAAAGTCTTAAGAATAAACAAACAAAATTGTAAGTTATTCTGATATTTTGAAATAATCTCCTAAAGAGCAACTGGGACAATGGGACAGTCAAGAACTCAATAACAATTTAGAAAATAATAATAATATACTACATATCAAAATCAATGGTTAGAGAAAATGTTAATGAAAGCTTTAAATGTTTTATTGTTAAAATTAAAAAGAAAGTAAATAAATTATACAACTTAATATATCAGAGAATAAAAGACAAAATAAAAGAAATAAAAAGATAAAGTTATAAATTGGAAAGTAAAAAATAAAGTCAACAAAAGCAAGAGATGATTCTTTAAATTGTATTAATATGGACAAGGTTCTGATAAGCCTAATAGGGAGAAACTAAAAAACACATAAAAAGAGAAATTAGAACAAAAATAGAAATGTATCAAAATAACGAAAAGAAATAACTATCTATAAGTATGCTATTGTACTTGTAATTCTAAAAGAAATGGGTAATTTCATTCAAAATAAAAATTCCTAAACTTGATACAAAACAAAGAAAATCTTCATAGATTGATAAGAGAGGGTGAAAATCAGAAAGTCATAAGAACTATTACAATTTCAAGAAAAAATTCTGAATTCTGAGTGAATTTTAAAAAATATTTTAAGAAATAGATAATACTATGTTACAAAGAGTATTCTTGAACAGAATACACTTCTGATAAGTATAAACACCCCAAACAACTAGTAAATGTCATGAATATAGACAGGAAAATCTTAAATAAAACCTGTAAAGTGGGCATTGCAATATAGTTAAATGTATCCCTGAAATGCAAGGATGGTTCAATTACAAAGTCTTATAAGACATCAGCAAATTAAATAAAAATCCATCTATGTAGGCATTTCCATAGATGCTAAAAAGTTATTAAAAAAATCAGCACATATTCCAAGTACACATTTTTTTCAAGAGGATTAAAACTATATTTTTTCTTTTTTTTAAGATTTTATGTTTAAGTAATCTCTAAACCCAACATGGGGCTTAAACTCACAACATCAGTACATCAGTAGAGTCACATGCTCTACTGATTCAGCCAGCCAGGCACCCTTAAAAGTATATTTTCTTAATATATTATGAAATTATTTTTAAAAATAATTTTAAGAGACAACAATTTAGTCAATGGACAACCCTAGGGCCATTTCTTTAAAAGCAGAATAAAATTAAGGTGCTGCCTTAATTTAACACTGTCTTGGAATGTCTGTTTAATAAATTAAGAACCAAAATGAAGGCATAAGAAGAATACATGTTGGGCCCATAGAGACAAAATATTCAATTTTCGGTGACAAAAAGTGTAAATAAATCTGGGAAATGTTGTCAGATATAAGAAATGTCTAAAATCAATAGTATTCTAATGTTCCAGCATTAACATCTCATTAATTATAACAAGAAACAAATCACAACAAGAAAATTATACATTTATTAGTTGGGAAAACAGACTATGAAAAACAATGAGCAATTTCCTGGAAAGTACAGACAATGGGATGTGGACCAATGCTGTGTTCTAGAAGAGAAGAAATTTTCCAAGGATGATAATTCTCCCCAAGTTGAATAAAAATTCCTAGGTAATGTTAAGCCGAACAGACAAGTGGAAACCACTGAAGAAAATAATTATAAAATTCATGAGGATAAAGAGACCATAAAAATATAAAACAACTTAAATAAAATGGAAATTAGCCCAGCTGGCAGAGGTGGATATTCCATGAAGCTAATGAGAGTCAAGTTCTCATAGTTTCTGTAAATTTTACAGAAGTAAGTGTATTTAACACTGTTTTGGAATGTCTCTATCCCCCAAATTGTCTAAGCTCCCCCAAATTGTATACAATGCCACAATATTTCATTCTACCATGCCAGATAAAAAAATATGTTATAAAACTACAATAATTAAAAGGTTACCCAAGTAGGGTAGAAAAATAAATCAATAAAATAGGAAAAAGAAAAAGCTAGAAATAAATCCACTCTTACATAAATGTTAGCTACATGAGAAAGTGTCACAAAAATGTGATGAACAAATGAATAATTTAATATAAGGTATTGGGTAACAATTTAGGTGATGTCCAAAATATTAGCAACAGCGTGGGATGTGCGTGAGAACACATGTTGGCCATTCCCACCAGGTGTCACTCTACAGGTGAGTGTGAACTTAATTTAGCTCTGTCTTAAATTAGGAAACTGGGAAAAATACACTTTAGATCCATATTCCATACTATGTTGAACTCTGAATGGATTAGCACATTAAACATAAGGTTTTGGTTCTTTTTTTTCCTTTTTTAAAAAATGTTTACTTATTTTTGAGAGTGGGGGAGGGGAAGAGAAAGAGGGTGACAGAGGCTACGAAGTGGGTTCTGTGCTGACAGCAGAGAGCCCAATGCAGACTTGAGCTCACTAACTGTGAAATCATGACCTGAGCCGAAGTCAGACGCTTAACTGACTGAGCCCCCCAGGTTCCCTGAGGTTTGACTTCTAACTAGATGTTTAGAAGAGGGATCCAACTTTCTAAGGGCTGAGCAACACAGGAAACTGAACATTTGACTATTGGATTGTATACCACTTTCATAAAATGAAAATTAACAAAATAAAAAAGGAAATAATTATCTGGGGAAAATGTGGGAGTCAAATAAAACAAAGGGTTAATATTTAAAGAAGCCACTTAAATATACCAATAAAATGGAGAGTCCAATAAACAAAGAGACAAAGTTCAGGGGCGCCTGGGGGGCTCAGTCGGTTAAGCGGCTGACTTCGGCTCAGGTCGTGGTCTCACAGTTCATGAGTTCGAGACCCACGGCAGGCTCTGTGCTGACAGCGTAGAGCCTGGAACCTGCTTCGGATTCTGTGTCTCCCTCTCTCTCTGCTCCTCCCCTGCTCATGCTCTGTCTCTCTCTTTCAAGACAAATAAACATAAATAGGTAAAAAACAAAAAACAAAACAAACCAAAGAGACCAAGTTCATAAGTGGACAATAGACACAAGTGTGGAGATTAAACAAACATAGGAAAAAGTGTTGGTCTTTTCACATGAATTAATGAAATGCTAAGTAAGATAGGTATAGGAGCTGTTAAAACAGTTCACATTAGCAAAAATGTGTTTTTTTTTAAGTTTATTTATTTTGAGAGAGAGATAGAGAGTGCTTGAGGAGGGTAGAGAGAGGGGGAGACAGAGAATCCTAAGCAGGCTCTGCACCGTCAGTGCAGAACCTGATGCGGGGCTCAAAGCCACAAACCTTGAGATCATGAGCTGAGCCAAAACCAAGAGTCCGACCCTTAACCAACTGAGCCATGCAGGCGCCCCCGCAAAATGTTTTAAAAGATTGGGGAGCATGGCTGGCTTAGTTGGTACAGTGTGCAACTCTTGATCTTGGGGTTGTGACTTCCAGCCCCAGGTTGGGTATAGAGCTTACTTAAAAAAACAAAATCTTAAAAAATAAAAATAAAATAAAATCTTAAAAAAAGATAATGCCTATTGCTGGTACAGCTGTCATTACCCTGGTAACTGTGTATGTTACATGTAATAATTTTCTTTCAAACAGAAGTAAAAGGAATATATTTGCAATATGAAAGCAGGATAATAAAAATGCTTCTGCCTTTTTACCCTATAATCTGACATCCGAGAAAAACCACAGTTCACGAGGAGGACATGGAATGTTGAATTGGGCATTTTAGGTTTAAATGTGGATTCTAATATTTTCAAGCTGAGTGATCCTGGGAACATTGTTTACACTGTTCTCCTCAGTTTCCTCATTTGCAAAAGTGAGATTATCATGTGTATCTCAGAGGGTTGCAGTGAGGGTTAAATGCAATGGTATGCGTGTAAATTGAAGTTTCCATGGCACTTTGCACCTTTGTCCATGAGCCTCAGTTTCCTTATCTGTAACATGGGGAGAATGATACCTATTTCACAAGTTCCTTGGAATAATGCATGCATTCTTTCACTCAACCACCAGAATCCAATAGTCATGGGGCGCTGACCTAGGTGCTGGCTACACTGGGATGAAGAAGGCAAGCCCAGTTAGCCATTTTGTATCCAACTGGACCTGAGTCCAGGGACAAGCTTGTCCGGTGGGTGATCATGTGTCAAGAGACACAAACACGCTAGAATGAGCAGTTCTGGCGGCGGCGTGATGCACGCAGCGCTCCTCAAAGAGATCTCACATTTGCATTCCTTTTTTGCATCCTCTGCATAGAACAGGGGGGCTCGAATTAATATTCCACCAATTGGATGGAGGGACGAATGCATGCATAGATGTTTACAGGAAGGTAATTGTTTTAATGAAGAATCTGCAGTCCCCTGAATGCCCAACAGAAGAGGCGTGGCTGAGCAAACAGGGTTGTAATCATTCAGCGGAAGAGTCTGCAGCCATTAAAATGTTAAATTATGAGGCTCACGAAAGACAGAAGAATGTTGGATATAATCTTACACGGGGAACAAAACAGAATACAAAACAGTTACAACTCTCTGCCCAAAAGGAAAGCAGATATGGAAAACAAACACTTTTATTGTAGTAGGGGGATTCTGGGTGAATTTTAAAAATTCCTTTAACGACTTGAAATATTAGGTATGCAATAAAATAAGGAGACAGAAAATGGTTGTTGTAAGAGAGGAAAAAATGGGTGACTTCATTCCATTTTTTTGCTGACCTATAACTTACAAAGGGTAAAGGGCACCTGCGCGGACCCTCAGCGAATCCTTACACACCTGTACATCTGCGTAACCTCCACCCAGAGCAACTCCTAGAACATTGAAACTGGGTAGTTCTAAACAGGGAGAAGAGCTCTGCTGTAAACCCGTGAGTGGTGGAGGGAACACTCACAGACAACATTATTTTGCAGAAAAGCTATGGCCGTGTTACTAACGGGGAAGATGTTAGAACATGGAAAATCTGCAGAGACGCGAGCTCGGATTTTAGCTGGAGTTGGGAAGTTGACAGATCTCCCAAGGCAAACAGTGTGAGCTGACTTCTGTTTCTTCCCCTTTTACACTAAAAGGCCGAAATGGAAGAAAATCACTTTGGAGTGGTCACATACAGTATACACAACTGCAAATCCGACACCACCCAGGTAATAGGCATATAATCTCCCTTTTCTCTGCAGCAAGATCACCAAAGCGACACGGAAAAATCCGAGCTGGAGCTGGGGCTCTGGCTTGCTCCCCCCCCCCCCCCGCCCCGCCCGCACCCTCCCCCCTCCCCAGTTTGGGGGGGAAAAGGCTGGAACTGCAGGGAACCGGCGGGGGGCGGGGGTCTGCCCGTCCCCAGCCACCAACACTGCCGCCCGCCCCGCTTTCCCTTCCGGTGGGTGACTTGCGGGGGCCGGGGGCCGCGTGCCTCTCCAGGCCTCTCTGGGCGCTTCCGCAGACCCCCCTCCGCAGGCGCGGGCGGGCGCTGCGGCTGAGTCACCGCGCGGGAGGGGGCGCGGGTCACGGACCCTGACGTCAGGCCAGACTTTAAAAATAGTGAAATGCTCTGTGAATCAAAATGATCCGATGGGGAGAAAACAGGCGGGCGATGCAAAGTCTTACTGCTTCCCTACAAGTAATTTATGCTCGACCTCAGGCCACGCAGAACTTACAGATGGAAATAGACCCCAGTGCCTTAGGTATCCAGAAACTCGGGGGGAGCAGTCGGGCCACCTTGCCAAGTTCTGTGCAGTAACAAGTCAAGGAAGGAATTGGAGGGAGGGGAAGCGCGAGCAGGCCTGGCCCCCTCCCCATCTCCGTGTGGCCAGGGTCTGCTTGAGGACTGATGAAACATCCGGTGGGTCCTCACTAGAAATCACCAGGATCGGGGATCGGTGGGTATGGACCACAGGGCCTTCACTGCCCAAGCTCTCTGGCTTAACCCCGAGGAGAAAAGGATGACTCTGTTCTGTGCTTACATAAGGTGCCTGGACTTGGCTGCCCAGGTGGCTCATTATACGTGCTTCTCAGCCAGATACTCAGTCGGCCTTGAACATTGCCAGCTTTCATTAATTTAATTGGTTTTCTTCTTTTGATGGAAAGTAGAAATATATCAGTTAACTACTTCAAATAACCTGCTCCCCCCTCCCCCCCCCAAAAAAAAAAGTTTTGGTGAAGTCTCCATGATGAGGCGGCTAAGTTCTTAAGTGGATGCTTCTCTTCTGTCGAAACATATAATCACAAAAGTAATATTTAAACAGCGCAGAGGTTGGACAGGCAGCTGGCATTTAATCAATTCCAAATAATGAGTCAGCCCACATCAGTAGCTCTAAATTCAAAAATCAATTCTGTAACATTAATAATAAAAATAATCACCTGTGGGAATTAGGTTTTCTTTGCCTTTTTGAAGTGATTCACAAGCTTGTGGTAATCAGCGCAAAAATAGGATTTACCTACTGAATAAAAAATGTTGTATTTCTAAAAACCAAGCAAGGCCAATAATTAAACTCTGTATTGCTTTAAAGGATAGTTTTAAATTTTAGTCTTTTGATAAGATTAGCTAGCTCTAATTTTTTAAATGATAGAACAGGAGGCTAGAGGGCTTATAAAAAAATAACCTGAAGCAACTTCACAACAAAAACAAACAAGTTACTTTCAATTTCTGTTGTTAGTCTTTACATATTATCAAGATGTTGCCATAAATGGTGAGATCAAGGAGGAAGCTGGGTTTCCGGCCCCCCCCCCCCGGTTAATTTCAGGTACATTTCATCCACATGACAAAGGATCAATGTAGAATTAAATATTATACTGGTGAAGGGATACAGAAAATAAACACATTTTATTTTACCTTTGATTTTCTCCCATTGCATTTAGTACTCTCGGTGGGTTGCAAATGAAGTACAGGGACAAGTATCAATATGTGCTATTGGGTACAGTTGGAATAATTTATAGCAATAAAGCCTGGTGACAAATGGTTGCGGGGGAAATCCAGCTCCAACTATACAGAGAGAGGCACAAAATAGATAAAGAAAACCTCGGTTGGGATTTGAAATGAGTATGAAACAAGAAAACTTTAGCTTGCATTACATTTTTCGAAGACAATTATCTGGATATCAGGGAAGGTAAAGAATCTGACTGTATAACTGGACATCATGACTCTAAGTTTCTAATTACCGCCCCGCTAATTTATAATGGTCTAGGGGGATGAAAAAGATAATTGTTTCTTCAAATGAGATCTCATGACTTCTCAGAGGGATGCCATGTTCTGTGTCACATTGTAGAAGAGAGTCATTGCCCTTTTCTTTTAAAGGGTTGCAGAAGCATAAAACATATTTATGATAAATAGACACCTATTATAATGGAGCAAGTTGGAGTCAGCGCTGAATTAGAATGCTTTCAAAAGGAAATGTTAAAAAAAAAAAGAAAGGCAGGCTTGCATCCTTCCCAAGCTCTTTTGAACAATTGAGTCTATCTATTAGATGAAAATTTTCAACCTTTAATATCACTAAAGGATAAAGAGTAAGGATACCGGCTCAGAATAAATAACAAGTTAAATATCCTACCTGTATGATAGAATAATACTTTTGCCTTCATCCTTATAAAATGTTAATTCGAGATATTTTAAGAGACGTGCTTTAGAAGAGAATAGCATAATCCAGAGACTCTGCAATGGATTGCCCATGATATCTGGCGTATGCTAAAAAATAACCCCATGAAAGGAAACACAAGAAACATGACTGATAAACAAGAAAATTCGAGCAACAGTACAAGTGGACAGAGGGTACCCAGGTGTCAGAGTGAGCAAAAAGTACTTCAAAGTAACGATGCTTAATATGCTAAAGACCACAGAGACAGACGTGGGCCAAATGGATGGAAAGACGAGGTATTTAAAAATGAATTAGAGTCGGGGCACCTGGGTGGCTCAGTCGGTTGAGGGTCCCAGGTCACGATCTCACGGTTTGTGAGTTCGAGCCCCACACCCGGCTCTGTGCTGACAGCTCGGAGCCTGGAGCCTGCTTCAGATTGTGTGTCCCTCTCTCTCTGCCCCTCCCCAGGTCGTGCCCTGTGTTTCTCTCTCTCTCAAAAATAAATAATAAAGATGAAAAAGAATGAATTGGGACGGATCAAAAAGCTGGTAGGACTGGCTGTGGTCCTGACGAAGTGCTGACCAGTAGTGGTTCTAGTCGTCACGGTGTCTTGCTCCTAGCCTTCGCTAGCCTTCGCAGTGACGTCAGCTACAGGGTTTTTGTAGCTATGCCCGTAACGTCACTGTACTGCCTGTAAGTTATATCTCAATAAAAAGGATATGTATCTTTGAGGTATTCTTATTTGGATGTCAAACTTTTCCCAAAGAGTCTAACCTCTATCTTGTACTTAAAAAAAAAAAAAATGCTAAAATGCTCAGTCTAATCACTTTTCAGTTACTGAGAACTGTGGCTTTAGGGTGCAGGTGGTCTCCCTACATTATTCCTGACATGGGCTGTAAACGAAACAGGAAGTAATTGCTTGGAAACTTCGAAACTGACGGAAAATCATTCCAATCAGGTTATTTTTATTGAAATGTTATCATTTCCAAGTTTGGCAGTTGGTGTCTGGTCTCACCATGATGCCAAATATGATAGAAGTCAAATAGTTAGTGAGCTCTCCCGGTGGATCAGGGAACCCAGACTTGTGAAAACCTCTGCTCCGTGGGCAGGCTGTTGGGTATGTCAACAACCGGCTTAGTAATGGCCGTGATTGAAAATGGGAGAACGGGCCGGCCCCCCGGGGGCGTCAGGCGGTGACAGTGTGACTCAGTGTCCTTTCTGTCTCAGCCTGGATTAGAACCCAGAGGACACAAACAGTCTGCAAAACCAGACAGGGGAGTGTCTCGTCTCTCACCCTTGTCCCCCGAGGAGCCACGAAGCTCTTCATTTATTGCTTTCATTAGAGGCTCAAACAAAAGATATCAAACTTGCAAAAATTCTTTTCACAAAGAAGATTTCAGATGGCCGTTTCATCACTAGTTTCAATTTCCTGTTCTTTCCAGACACTGCTGTCTGAGAGCAGCATTTAAATGGAAGATATCACGCGCTTCTCCCCAAACATTTTCTGCTACCTGATGGGAAGCATGATGAACCATTCTTTTAACCTGAGTGGGGTGTTTATTTCCTTGGTTTTCAACGCTGTCTCCAGCGTTTCAATTTCCTGAGCATTCAGAAGCTTCTACTGATTCTCTCTTCCTAAAAGGTTGTCAAAGCTGCTGCCGGCCCAGGACTGTCTCCGAGCATTGTTTTGGTGGCAAACGACACGCAGGGATTAGATTCTTGCTTCCTGCTTTGCCACAGGCATAGTTGGGAATCAATATACTTCCGTATCACAGACCCTGTGGGAAGAAGGCACGCTGATGCTCTGAGGCATGGATGGGCGAACCGGGGTCCCAAGGCCAAGTCCAGGCAGCTGCCTTTTGGGGGCAACCCATGGCCTAAGGAGGGTTGCTATATTATTAAATGGCTGGGAAAAGTCAAAAGAGGAATAATCCTTTGTGACACGTGAAAACCGTGTGAAATTCAAATCTCATCGTCCGTACACAAAACATTATTGGGACCTACGGTTGCACGCATATCGTGCACGGCCACTGTCATGCTGTGACACACGGTGGGGTCGTTGTAGCACGGACCCTGTGGCCGCCTCCGTAACCCAAGGAGTTCGAGGACTCCAGGAGCTAACATAGTCACTATTCTGCCTTTTACAGAAAAAGTTTGCCCACTGATCGGGATTAAATTATGTCCCCTCCTCCCATGCATGTGACCTGATTTGGAAATAGGTTTTTTTTTGTTTTGTTTTGTTTTTGTTTCTTTGGAAATAATCAAGTTTAGATGAGGGCATTAGGGTAAACCCTAAACCTATATGTCCTTTGTACAGAGGGGAACTTTGGATACGGACGCAGGCACACGGAGGGAGGAGGCCAGTGGAGATGAAAGCTGAGGAGGGGTGATACCTCTACAAGCCAGGGAGTGCGGGAGCTTTACCAGCAAAGCTCAGGAAGCCAGAGAGGAGGCCTGGAACGGATCCTTCCTGAGTGCCGTCAGAGGGAGCGTGGCCCTGCTGACATCTTCATCTTGGTCTTCCAGCCTCCAGGATTTCTGAGACAATACGTTTCTGTCATTTGAGCCACCCAGTTTGTATACTTTCTGATGGCAGCCCCAGGAAATGGAACCATCCCTCCCCATCTAAAGTGAAATACCGTCAACATCATCCCCTGATAAGTTCTCATGCCCTTTCCAGATCACTGGGTTCTTAAGAGCATCCGATGCCAACAAAGGCCACAGATCTTTCTCCCCTTCCTTTCACTGTGCCTGTGCAGGGCCCTGGGCTCCCTCTTGGTAACGGGCCCTCTGGGCGATGTCTTTCTACCCTCTGTGTACTCTCCAGCTCCCCACATGTGACACATAGCTTATTTTTCCCCAAATAACAAATGAATCAAGAACTGTCAAACTCCCACCTGAACGAACTTCTCATAGCCTCCTATTCAAAAATTATAATTTTCCCAAGGAGGCTTTTTTCTAAAAGATAAAACAGGAAGGGTGGCAGGTGATTCTTTTTTTCTACCAACATTTTCAAGAGCATTCACCAGAGAAAGTGTCCAGAAGAAGCCCAGAATGTGGGGGAAACTTTTGGCTTTTCATTTTGATATCCTGGATAATAATAATGTTTGGGGGGGCGCCTTTCAAAAATATTTGAGGAAACCAAACCTGCTTTTCAGACGAGAGTTCAGTTAAACTATTTGATGAGAACAATTTACCAGTGGAATAAACAATACTTCTGACCTACGTTCTCTAATTAGTTATTTACAGTTTTAAAAACGTCTAAATCATTCGTGGAAGTCACTCCCCCGCAGGGATAAGCTGCTAGCCTAACACAATATGAACAATTAAAGTTTTTTTTAATGTTTATTTGTTTTTGAGACAGAGAGAGACAGAGTGCAAGCAACAGAGGGGCAGAGAGAGAGGGAGACACAGAATCTGAAGCAGCTCCAGGCTCCGAGCTGTCAGCGCAGAGCCTGACTCGGGGCTCGAACTCTCGGACTGTGAGACCATGACCTGAGCTGAAGTAGGACGCTTAACTGACTCAGCCCCCCAGGCGCACCCCACGATATGAACATTTAGATGTGCATAAAATATAAGCTAAGGGGGTGATTGTTCACTTTAACAACAGGGCTTTGGGATTCTTTTATAACCGATTGGGTTTATAAACGTTTGCTTGTACATTGGTTTAGAGCACATAATCTTGCAAAAAAAAAAATCAAAGCTCCAATTACTAATCAAACAACAGCTTTACTGAGAAGCCTCTAGACGTCCAGTTCTCATTCTGGTGCTCTGGGGGAAAAATAAACTGGGACATAAACTTTGACCTCAGTGAATTTATGGAATTCATTTTTAGTCTGCTTGCAAAGATTAGAAAATTACGTAGTTAAGGGCTCAACGGATGGAAAGATTTATATGTGTGGCCGATATGCCGAGCAAACAAAAGGTCCTTGCACCTGTCATGAAACCACGCGGGCGGGGGGTGGGGGGGTGGGGGGTGGATGTTCATTCAGCCGCACCTTCAAGGAGGAGTAGATGTAAAAAAAGAAGGTGGAGAGAGGCGGGGTCAGGATGGTACAAAGCTGAGAAAGTGAAATTAAATGGCACAGTTGGAAGGTATGGTGGCCCCCCAAGCCGCAAGGGGCTATTCCCCCAAAGAATGCTTTTAAGGGTTTTTAATTTCTTACAGAACATACGAGAAACAGTGGCTAGTTTCTTGCACTAACCGAGCCACCCAGTCGATCTAATCTTATGATGTAAAAGGGATACGTATCTGTAATTACGAAGGAAACAGTAGAATGAGTCATGGCTGGATTCAGAACTCCAACGTGGCATCAGAATGGTTTCTCTTCATCTCTTGGTTCTTCCTGATCTCTGTTAGGCTCCTCAGTCTGTGTTGTGGCAAAAACAGCCCCTTGGCAATTCTTGGCCTTGACCCTGCTAGCTCTGGGGCCCAGCTGGTTGGTAATAGTGCAGAGTCACACTGGACCCTGTGGCGATGAGAAAAATCAATAGTACTGATCCTGTCTTTCAAATGGTGATGTTTTGTTCG
>CM053576.1:3907892-3937874 GCA_028646485.1 Cryptoprocta ferox | reverse complement strand
CCCCCCCCCCCCCCCCGCTTTCTATTGTGTAAGAAAAAGAATCACTCCCGTGGACTGGCAGCCGGGGTGGGGGGGCAATGACCAAGAACGACTTGGAGGAGGGGGGCTCAGGATAAACCGCAAGGCAGTTAACAGTCTGTGGCACAGATCACAGCACCAGAGGACAAGGGCCTGGCGATGACAGTGGAGGGGGGGGAGCATGGGCAGGGGAGTGGGCTGGGGGTTGCATTAATTAATGAGAGGTGGAACTTCAAAGTTGCCTTTTACCCTGCTCTAGGTTTTTAGCCAGGTAATAAATCCTACCGTTCCTCCTTCCAACCATCTTGCCCCCGGCTGTCCAGACTGGAAGAATAAGGCCTTTTTCTCTGATTTCACTCAGTAGCTTCTTCCAAACAGGCTGATTTCAGGCTTTGGGGAATTTCTGATTACTTGGTCACAGAGGGCCTGATCTTCTACATTGCTTGGTACTGCTATCTTTAAGAAAAACATGGCATAAATGGAATTTCACAGCAAGCTTCTGAGTACATGGAATTGCTATTAGGAGTTGATAAATCTATTTCTTGAGGAGGTGAGGGGGAGAGGTAAGGGCAGGGAAAGATGAGCTTAGGCAATAGAATTCTTTGGTCAGGTTTGCAAAGAGCAGAGATGAGGGTTCAGTAATTAACACCGTCTGTTCTGAAGAGCAAGAAGCATATGGAAAGGCACTCACAAGTTGGTAATAACCACGATGAAATCTCCAGACCCTGCATACAAACTCGGTCACGTAGGTTACATGCATCTTTCTACCTCCCAGAAGTAAGCAAAGGGCAACTCAGATCAGCTCAGAAATACTCTACTGGAAAAGTAGACTTCTTTTTCTTGTGCCTGGAAGGCATCGTTATTTGATCCCACGAATTCTTAAAGAATAAGAATAAAAAGCAAGCCGGTTTCAGTGAGGCAAGACATCAGTGCACCGTGCTGGGAAGCTGGAAATGCAAGAAAATGAGGGGCTACAGAAAATGCCTCTGACATTGGTCCAAGTGCAGGAGCACTTCACATGGCATGTGTCTTATCTTGTAGGAGTCCTCCAGGTACATACTTAGATGCTTGAAATGCAGTAGACATTTATTAAGTGTCCTTTATTCTGATCAACTCTGTCGCACTTCTGAGATAGCAAAACTTACGCCATATCTTCCCAGCTCTTAACACACCAAGGGCGGGAGGAGCGGGGGGAGAAACAACTTTCAGAATTATCATGCTGAACTTTGATGCTCCTCTCAGAAAGTTACTGCTTAATTCCACATCTCTTATGCAAACTGAGAGGCACACAATTTCATTTCAACTTATTAAGTCAATTACCTGAAAAATAGACACCAAATTACAATGTATACTGTTTTTTTTCCCACTCTATAGAGAATCAAAATGTCACAGGTAGGTGGGATACAACAGAATTTAAAAAGTTTTCTGCTTATGAATGATACATAATTTCAAATGACTCACCGTACTTGTTGAAATAAAGTATCCAACCTGGTTGACTCATAAGAACCCTGACACAAGAGTTTCAAATAGAGTTTCCATAATAACAAAAATTGACCCAACATATACGCATTGCAGAGAGTTATCTTGACCAGAGCAAATCAGTGATGATCAGTCTATCAATCATTTGAACAAGCAGTACTATCACAGGCTAATGCACTCAGTGACCTCTCCCCATCCTGATGCCTCCCCAGAGCTTCCTTCAGGAGTTGAACAGCATGAAATGGGGTACATTTAAAAACTCTTTTAAATGCAGGCTCTATTGTCAAGCTCTAATGAAAAAGGAAGGCTCTTTATTCACCTATAATTTTGAAAATGGCCACATTTATTCTCCAAGTACATTCAAAACATTTTGGATAATTTAAGAATATTGTATTCCTTAAAAAACAAGGTGTGAGAAAATGTCAATGTTATTTGTTTCATCTCCTTTCTCTCCCACAGAGCCCGAAGAGATCAGACAATGGATTTTTCCCTTTGGTATCTTTTCAAGGCGAGGCTATCGGAACAAAAAAATAGAACCCCAAATAATTGAGACTGATTCACACTTCCCAGCTCGCAATCATGTTCTACTTACTAATTTATGACGCCTTTGTGAAAAGTCAGACCCCCTCCATTTCAGCTTCCTCTTCCGATAGGGAAGATGGAAATTTACTTTAGCAGCAGAACTTCAAAAGGGAGAACTTTGGGAACAGGCTGAGTACTCTCTGCATTCTGTCTTCATTTCTAAAAGAAGACAGACACTAATGGATTTAGGAGAGGAAGGTTAGCAGGTTCGCATTTATTCAAGTCCTGTATTCATATCGTTCAGCTTCGCTGTCCTCATCAACACCTTTGTTGTATGAACAGAGCAACCTTTAGTTCTTTTCCCCCAAAGGAAACTTCTCAGGACGAATTGCAAAGTTCTGAGGAGCAGTGAGCATCTCCCAAAAGCTGATTGTTCCAGAGTGTTCTAGCATCCTAATGTCATCCTCTATGCATTCGCCCAGTAATTACCTGGAAACTACTGTGTGCCAACTAAGAGAACAAAAATGCAATGGCACCTGACTTTACAGAGTTTACCCTCTGGCAGGAGAGAAAGCTTCCAAACAAGCACTTCATTAATCACAGAGCGTGACCGGTCATGGGAGGGGAGCAGGGGCAGAGGGCGAGGTGGATGCTTATGGAGCCACATTGGGTTGGGTACCCGAGGAGGTGACCCTTAGCCTGAGCTCTGAAGGATGGCGATCTGGCCCCTGCCAGCAGCAGGAAGAGTTCTCCGGAGATGGCGTGGAGGCTGGATGCCCCGAGGTCTGCAGGGCTGGGCTGCATGAGGATGCAGGAGGTCAGAGGAAGCAGGAACAGGAAGCCATCTCATCCTCCCTCCTCCTCCTGCTCCTTAGGAGGATGCCAAGTCATGCTCAAGGTGGGTGAGGGTGCGGGGTGCCGAGGGGAGCACGGACGAGAGCAGCCCTGAGAGAGCATGTGCCTACGTACGCCCTTGAGTGGGAGCAGGTGTGCCCTTGCCCAGGAGGGGACTCTCCCGTGCTGTATCACAACCTGTCTGGGAGACCCGGAATCTCTGAGCCACCTGTTTGTTCTCAAGCTAGTCACCAATGTGAATGGCACCTCTTGCGATGTGGCACAGTGCACAGCTTAGACACCTGTACGCAGCTGCCCTGGGGGTGAGGGAAGCAGCAGGGATGCTGTGGGGTTCTGGCTTGTGCTGCTGGCAGTGCCGTTACAGAGCTATGGAGAACTGGAGGGCGAAGCTGAAGAAAAGAGCAGGAATATCCTCCCCATCCTCGATTAAGTGGTTATATCTTTTCCAGTTACACCATATAAAATGTCACAGGGGCAACGGGCAGTCTCAGTTTGTCCCTTATCCTCTAAACCCAGTAGGGGGACACAAGATGAAAGCAGGCTCCAGCACCCTTGTGACTATCACAAGGGCGAAGGCCTCAGGATCTGATGTCAGGCTGCTGTGGTCTCTCCTGGGCCTCTCCGTCTGCCAGCTAGTAGCTCCCTTCACCCGGGCCTCAGTTTTGCCATCTGTAAAACGGGAGGTTCACAGGTCTAGTAAGAGGAGACACCTGGGTTAGAACCCAGGTCTTGGTGACTCCAAGGTACCCACCCTCTACCGTTCTACCCTGTGTCTGGATTTGCAAGTCATGCTCGGTTGGGGGAAGGGACACTTCTTTAAAGCAAACATTTAAATTTCACTTTTTTAATTCATACAAAAGAAATCTAAGTTTCTCTAAGCGAGTGAATTTTAAGTACAGAATATCAAAATTTTAAATAGGGAAGATCACGTATCTCCTCTTGGTCCCCGTAACATGTGGTAACAGTTTACGAATTATTGCAAAATATTTCTGTCCTTTGCTATAGGGAGTTATGGGGAGAAGTGGCTTCTTTTTCACAGTGCTCAAACACAATATGGTCAGCTGGAATGATGCACGTATACGGTCCAAATGTACAGGGCAGTCATAACTAAGCTCAAACTTTTCATGTTCTATTTATCTTATTCTTTCATTTGTGTCTTTAATTTTTATCTTATTTTATGTTTTGTAGCTAGTGAAGCCTGGCTGAAGAGTACTTAGATTTTGGGAGATGCCGAGAACTTTCAAAATAATGTCAGTGCTACCAGGGAAAGAGAGTTAATGGCGCAAGAATGGTCCACTCAACCTTCAGCCCCTTGTGAGAAAGATCTACATTTAAACCAATTAAATACAGTTTGTAGTGGAACCGCTGATACTTTCATGGCTTCACCTTACCTGTCCGTGAAAAGGTTTTTACTCTTCATACAATGATCCTGGACAGCTGATCTCAGGACCTCTGCTCTCCACTCAGGGGGGCCAAGAACTGAGAGTGAGGGGCACTTCCGGGGAAGAAGCAGTAGTGCGGGACCACGGGGTCCACCATGTGGCAGGTATTATCCTGTTTCTAGTGACTTCCGAGGGAGACTGGGGTGTCAGCTCAAGAGTCTCCTGATTTCCTATGCTATCATTTCAAGAAAGTCTTTCTTGTCAGCATGCCCATGAGCTCTCAGCAAATCACTGTCCTGTCTTAGACAAGAACATGCGGCAATAGTTTCTGAGATACCTACAGAGGTGGGGTCCAGCTCAGGCTTTATCTCCTCCATAGAGTCTAGTGAGAATGATGTTCCTTCTCCTGCAGGCTCACAGGTCTGATCTCTACCTCAACTGTAGGACAGTGTGATCTGCCCTGTAGTATGAACAGATGCATGTGTCTTCACTGAATTTGGGGTTCGAAGAAAAAAACTGACAGGATCATTAGCCTTCCTTCATCCCTCAGAACAATAACTTAAACAGAACGGTTCCTCAACAAATATTTATTGAATTTGAATTTCAAATTGATTCTCTATGAATAGAGTCAATCAGTGATAAGCCCAAGATTTGTACCTCAGGTTGAAGCTGAGACATAACTATATCAATCAAGAATTCTGATTACCATCTGCAGAAATCATTCTGATTAATGTAAAAGGAGAGGACTTTATGGGAAGGACATCAGGAGTTCACAGAGCCAAGGAGGAGGCTGGCAAAATAGTCTTGGAAAGCTAGCAAGAAGCGCAGGAGCAGGAAGCCAAGAACACGGAGATCACAGTACAAGGAACGTCTGGCTGGGCCTCCCCCACTGACACCTGTCCGTCTGCGCACCGGCCATTGCCGCCCCTTGGCTCCTAACTGCTGGGTCTAATAACCTGTTGGTTGGTTAGGGTCATTCCCTAAAAATTTAAAGCCATGGACAGGAATGAGCAGTTGGCCAGGACTAGGTGTATGCCTGTATCCTGGCTCCTGGGAAGTGGGGAGAGAGCGCATCGATATCCTTGCCTCAGCTCCCTTCTGGAAGATGGGGACCTCACAATGGAGAATTTCACCAAAATATGAAGGGTGTTCATCAGAGTGGAGAGAGCGGAAGGAGGAGGCAGAGGAGGAGAAGGAGGAGGAGGAGGAGTAGAGGAGGTGAAGAGGGAGGAGGAGGAGGAGAAGAAGAGAAAGAGGGGGAGAGGGAGGAGGAGACAGATGTCCATTAGGTCAAGGAAGAACATTTGATTTTGTCAACCACGCTTTTTAAAGCTGGCTGAATAAACTCTTCAAAAACATACACACTTATAAACCACAAGAGACTCTTAACGATAGAGAACAAAGCGAGGATTGATAAAGGGGAGGTGGGTGGGGGAATGGCCTGGATGGGTGATGGGCACTGAGGAGGGCACTTGTTGGGATGAGCACTGGGCATTGTATAAAAGTGTATGTAAATTCTACTCCTGAAGCCAGTTATTGTACTCTATGTTATCTAGAATTTAAAATAAAAATTGAAAAGAAAAGAAAAAAGAGGCACATGAGTGTTTTCTGAATAAATTTATCTAAAAAAATCAAACTGTTTTGTGTGAGTAGAAACAGCTTAAGTACCTCTTCAGTATAAGTGACAAATTCTACATTAACAACACAAAGTGAAAGAAACTTTAAACATTCAATAAAACTAAACTCTAAAGAGTAAAGTTGTTTCTTATTTCAGTCCAATAAAGAGGAAACTGTTTTAGAATAGAAATCAGAAAATTAGTTACTAACTAGAGAGTTATTAATTAGGTCCCAGTAGTTGAAACTGATGAGCTGTGTAATAAATGCTCTCATATATGATGTCTCTGGCTGGTTCACATCCGGAGATAAAGACCATCTGTGACACTCTAAGTAGATATGTCCCAAAGCGTGTTCGCATATTGGGAGCCTGAGTTATAAATCATTTTGTTTTCTTACACTAAATAAAAAATTCTCTCCCTAGGGCAGAAATGGTTTGTTCATCATGACCATAATGATTGTCTGTGCCTTGTAGCTAGGCTAAAAATGCCCTCTTTGATACCTTTCACTTTCTCCCAGTCTTCATGAATTAGTTATTTTAATGTTTCTAAATTGTTCACCTGACTCTGTACTTTTGCGCGCTCCTAGAAGTACAATGAGCCTTTCCTTTAAAATTAGGGCCTTACCTTATTTATGCCGCATCAGCTTTAAGTCATGTTCCCGAAAGATTGAACGCTATTATGATAAAATAACATGCTGTAAAAAATACCAAGAAATCACAGTTAAGTTTTTCTGGAAATGGGTACATCCAAATTCCCGCTGGGTAATTTGTTCATAACATCCGAGAAATAACACAAACAAATACTTACAAAATTAAAATTGTTATTCCTCTTGCCCATAGGATGTGTTTTTCTTCAAATTCCAATTATATGCAGGACTTTCAAGGTGCATGAGATGGTATTTTTTTGGTAAATGGCGAAGTGAGTCATCAACACCATGGAACATTTTACTTTATGTCCCACAGAGGGAAATGAGACCATCACCAAAATGGCACTTTATGGCCCAGATGGTGACGTGCACATAAATCTTCATCACCTCAACAAAAGGGCAAAGCAGTCCGACAGCTGATGGTCACACAGAAGGGGGAAGAACAGATATCTCGGAAGAACAGGAACGATACATTTTCAGGGAGGGGCATCTGATTGGACAAATGAAATGCCTGGTCTTAGGATTTAATCAAAGCAATGAATTGCTGCACAAGCCACATTGTTAAACTGAGACACCCCAGTAGCTGGTTTTGACTATTGAGCTGCTTGGATAATGGGCTTTTCGTGTACATTTAAGCTCAGGCATTTTTAAATTTCTTTATGTAATGTCTACACCCAATGTGGGGCTCGAACTCATGACCCTGAGACCAAGAGTCGCCTGCTCTTCTAACTGAGCCAGCCAGGTGCCCCCAAGCTCAGATACACTTATTTATTTATTTATTTATTTATTTAAAAGTTTATTTATTTTGAGAGAGAGAGAGAGTAGGGGAGGGGCAGAGAGAGGGGGAGAGAATCTCAAGCAGGCTCTTTTCTGTCAGCATGGAGCCTGACATGGAGCTCGATCTCACAAACTGTTAGATCATGACTTAAGCTGAAATCAAGAGTTCGACACTAAACCGACTGAGCCAGCCAGACAGCCCTAAGCTCCGATGCTTTTAAAGTACAATGTTGGTTGTCCTTTTCAGCCATATGGTAGAGAAAAACCCACATGTGCCAATAAATGGCAAAGATTTATATAGGCTCCGTACCAACGGGTTTTAATGCAGGCAGCAAGTTCTTTTTTAAAGTCTTTTACATAGTTCGGGAAGAATGAGTAACTTATAAAAGAGAAGGTCAGATATGACAGGAAGTGTAAATTTGGATCAAAATTTCTTGAAGGCAATTTGTCAATACATGTCCAAACCCTCCGCTGTCGTGTTGCTCCAATGAATCCACGTTGAGGGAAGTCTAGTCAACACGTAATAATAAATTTGTGTAAAGATCGTGCCAGGAAGATGTTCATTCCAGCATTGTTTATAAAAGCAGCAAATTATTAAGTATCCGCCACCAGAGAACTAGGAGAGTAGATCTCACACATGATATACAGGCATGAACAGTGAGGCCGGGGATCTTGTAGAGACCCGAGTCACAGTGACACACCACTTCACACTCACGAGGTGGGCCATCATCAAACAGTCAGAAAATAACAAGTTTGGGGAAGGACTGGAGAGATTGGAATCCTCAGATATTGCTGGTGGGGAATGTAAAATGGGTCAGCCACTGTGGAGAACAGTTTGGTGGTTCTTTAAAAAGTTAAACACAGACTTACTGTATAACCCAGTAATTCTATTCTAGTCTACACCTGTTCACAGCAGCACAACTCACAGTTGCCAAAAGGGGGAGACAACCAAGGTCCATTGACAGAAGAATGGACACCCAGAGTGTGGTCTAGCCCTCGAGTGGGGCGCTGTTCAGCTGTGGAAGGGAATGCAATGTTGACACTCAATATGACGTGCATGAACTTCAAAACCATGATTCTCAGTGCCAGCAGCTGGACATAAAAGGTCACATATATATATTTTTAAAAATTTTAATGCTTATTTTATTTTTGAGAGAGACAGACAGAGCATGATCAGAGGAGAGGAGAGGTAGAGAGAGAGAGGGAGACACAGAATCTGAAGCAGGTTCCAGGCTCTGAGCTGTCAGCACAGAGCCTGACGCGGGGCTTGACCCTGCAAACTGCGAGATCATAACTCGAGCTGAAGTCAGATGCTCAACCAACCGAGCCACCCAGGCACCCCAAGAGGTCACATATTGAACAATTCTATTTACAAGAAATATTTGGGATAGGTAAATCCACAGAGAGAGAACGGACTAATGGTTACCAGGGGCTGACAGAAAGAGGGAATGGGGGTGGTGGTGATTGATCAAAGGTTCAGGGTTTCCTTTGGGGTGGTGGAAATGGTCTGGAACTGGACAGAAGTGATGACTGCACCACACTGTGATTGTAATAAATGCCACCGAATCGCTCACTTTAAAATGGTTAACTCTTAACTTTATGTTATGTGAATTTTCCTGAGTGAGAAAAAAAATGGTGATGGAGAAGAATATCTCATGCTAAGGGAGAATGCTCACCATATATTTAGTCAGAAAAAAATGTAAAAGTAGGTAAGAAAACAGTGGATATAGGAATTAATTGTACTTGCTAAGAGATATATGTAATTTAGATATATAATACATATGATTATACACAAAAACACTGACAGTGATGATTCTTGGTGGTGGATTTAGAGGATTATGTGGTGGGATTACGGTTGACTTAACTCTTATCTGTATTTCCAAATATCTCATAATTATCATGTAATACTTTGGATTAAGAAGAAAATGTATAGGGGCGCCTGGCGGGCTCAGTTGGTGAAGCATGTGACTCTTGATCGCGGGGTCGTAAGTTCAAGCTCCATGTTGGGCACAGAGCTTACTTAGTAAAAAGAAGAAAAGACTACTTAAACCATTAACAAAAAAAGAGGGGTGACTGTGTGGCTTAGTCAGTTAAGCACAGAAGGGCGCCTGGGTGGCTCAGTTGGTTAAATGTCTGACTCTTGATCTCAGCTCAGGGGTTGATCTCAGGGTCGTGAGTTCAAGCCAAGCCCCTCTTTGGGCTCCGCACTGGGAGTGGAGCCTACTTAAAAAAAAAAATAAAATACGAGTAATATAATAAAAATGGGAATCAAACATTAGGATTAGGTCCAGGACTCACAGAGCACCTCTATACGACACAGTAATGACCGGCAGGAGCTCATTTGTATTACTAAGCAAATTATGTCTCATGAAACATAATAACACAGTGAAAAGCAGGATATATCATGCTGAACCAACAAGTTAGGCTCTCCAAAGTGCTGCACTGTACTTCTGCTCAAAGACTTAAACCTCTTAGTTGAGATAATATTGAGGCAATTAAGTAACACAATTGAGTTACATGCCTTTTGAATGCACTCAAAAGAAATATAAGAAATAGCATATCAAGAAAATAAAGCCACATACTGCATTTAAATATTCTTTTAATAACAATATAATTTACTTAACATTATTAGGAAAGCTTGTTCTCTTATTCATAAAGCATATAAAAATGTGATCGATTTAACCAGGGTGAAATAAAATATATTTATACCACTGTTTCACACTGCAGTTTAAAGAAAGCTGCCCGAATGAAAATATCTATATTTTCGTGCTTTTTAAAAAATTTTTTTAATGTTTATTTATTTTTGAGAAGCAGAGAGAGACAGAGCACAAGCAAGGGAAGAGCAGAGAGAGAGGGAGACACAGAATCCGAAGCAGGCTCCAGGCTCCGAGCTGTCAGCACAGAGCCCAACGCATGAAGTATCATCGATGTTGAAAACGAGAACCCTTGGAACAGGATACTCTGTGCTGGTGTCTTCTAGATCCCCAGTGGCTGGCATTGTACCACATTGACCACTGTCTGGTCCAAGAGCAGAGAAATGGAACTTTCCTGGGGGCAGAGTGAATACATAGTTGCATCAGAAATGAATCTGCTTGATACATAAATCACTTCCCTCCTCCACCTGCCAGATTTGTAAAGAAATCGGGTCATTTCGTAGTGCCTGAGTTCAAAATAGAGACATTCCGATTTATAGTGAGGGAAAAGCAGGGTACAAAATGAAAATATTCCACATAAATGAAGATTCAGCTAAAAATCCATTACCCTAACACTAAAGAAGGGAAATCAAAAGGCACAAATCTTGATTTTTTTGGGGGAGGTCTTATCCTCTAGACAAATTTAAAACAGCATCAGCTACATAAACTGCCTTCAAAAATAAGACCTTTGATTTCTGGTGTCATGAAATGGATAAAAAACAAATTTCAAATAGCATAAAAACACTAAATCTGATTTTACAGCACTTCCTTCAAAACACTAATTACATTAAATGTGAATAATGTAAGCATTTATTAGCCAGAAAGCTTATAAGCCTTCTAATAAAATTTGTACCATTCTTTAGGGTGTTTTATATAGAACAAGACAGACATTAGAATGAAAATACAGAAAATATGTACTTGTCTAAAACTTTGAAATAATGACCAGACTTTGCTTGGGAGAGTAAGAATGCCCATGAGTAAAAGAGAATGGTTATTTTCATCATTTTAGTGTGTGTTCAGAGAATAGCCAGATATTAACCAAAAAATGGGTAAATTTTTGTTAATCAGTTATAAAGGTGACTTATGTGCCATATGACAGGGTATGTAACTGACGTGACTTATTCAGATGCAATCATAATTTCAAGATTTAATTCATTTCTTTATGAATACTTTTAATAAATAATCAAGAAAGCACCAAGTAAATACTACTATAGTAGGAATACAGTAGTGAATTCCATATTATTACTACACATTCTTAATACATATATTCTACAAGTGTTTTCAGAAATGGAAGGCACTGATAGAAAAAACCTGTTCACTATAGTAGGGGTTGGCAAATTACGTCCTGCAAACCAAATCTGGCCCACCACTTGGTTTTGTAAATAAAGTTTTATTGGAATACAGCTACATGTATTTGTTTACATTTTGTCGTGGGAAGCTTTAGTGCTACAAGAGCCAAATGTAGTAGTTGTGGCAGACCATCTGGCCTGCAAAATCTAAGATATTTCTTTTCTGGCCCTTTGCACAAATGTTTGCTGACCCATAGCTCATGGAATCATTAAGAATCATGATAGTTCACATGTACTTTAAGATTCACCGATGGTAGTGAATTGGCAAATTAATTAATTTTGATTCTCTTTACTTTTCTACATTCAAAATAAATTACGTGTTTATTTTAGAAGTTGTGGCTGATCAATGCTCAAAAGCAAATAAGCAAAATCACTCATCAGAACTAAATACTCTGCAAGTTACTTTCATAAAAATAAATGAGGCAGAGAATAAATAGTGGATACAATGGATAATATAAGTAATAAGACACTATTTGAAGCTGGAGACTACCTCAAAGCTGCTAAGATAATGCTGGATACTTATAGGAAGTGATTAACCTCCCTTGAATGTATTCTTCTCTCTGAAGTAAATGTTCCCATCAAAGGTTTCATGACATTGTTAATGGAAATAAAACTTGAGAAATCCTATACTGTGTGAGAGCTGGGCTTGCATTCCCTTGCTTTTTAAAATTTTTTCTTATGAGATTTTCATGGTAAAGAGCTGAGATTTTAATTCCACAAGTCATACTGCCAGTTTCTGAACTTGGGTTGCAATTGCAATAAGTATGTAATAAAATTCTCTGAAATGTAAGATACTCATCATCAGGGTTAAGATGAAAATAATTTCAATGATCAAACCATAATTGAAGAAAAAGAGAGAAAATGAATGGCTTGGGGGCAATTCAGTAAGTGGGTAGAATGCTCTGGAATGGCCCATTGTCCCTGGTCAAGAGGACCACCAGGGGGCGCCTCGTTTCTAAGATTTCCCCAGGGGCCATTCTAGTTGGTGAAGATTCCTGGATTCAGGATTCAACTCAGAAACTTTAGAGAGACCCTGAAACTGATTAATCAACTTTGAGGCGGTCTGTTCTTTCTCAAGCCTGGCCCTCGAATGCTCCAGTGGATCCTAGAAGTACAGTGGGATGGTTTGTCCCCTAAATCTGGGACCATGTATTTTAATTGAGGTAGCTTTCAATCTACATAGGCTTTAAAAGTCTACAGTCAAGTGAAACCCCAACTCCTTTTGACATGAATTGTGCTTCAGTTCAGGTTTACTCCACGAGCAACTCTTTGTAGAAAACGGGAGAGCATGTTTTGGAGTTCTGGGGACCTAGAGTAGCTTTGCCTCATACTTACACTCTGAGACCTTTAAATTCCTTGATCTCCTTGGGTTTCAGTTTTGCTATTTGCTCTTTTGCAAGATGGTCACAAAGATGAGCTGAGATCATGCCTGTCCAATGTTGGATGCACATTGGGCACTTCATACCACTTACCAAGTTTCTGGTACCCTGTAATTGTATTAAAAAAAAAGAAAAGAAATCCAGCTCTTTACAGTCACTCTTATTTTATTTTTTCTTAATTTTGGTCCATCTTTGACCTGTGAAAACCCTTCTGAATCTTCATTTGTTCTGTCCATCAAAGAATGGGTGTTTCTTTCAATCTCTGATCTAAACCAGCTTAGATGGACATTTCTTCTGAGTCTTCATTCCAGTTGAACATACATGGTCAAGTATGACACAGTACTCTCTTTCCAGGTTGATGGCAATGTGTTGATTGACACATTTTTGGGTGGATACTTGTCTTGAGTGATCCTAATTTCATTGGATCCCCAGAGCCTTGGGCATGCCAAGCTCATGGGCAAAGATGGGTAATGTCACTTGCCCCTGCTCCTGGAGTCCACCCTTGCCAACTCTTCTTGCTTTCCCACTGACAGTCAGTTGGACCACCTGCCTTTTGGTGGCCCCTGGTGTCTCCCCACTTTATTAGGCTTTGGGTGGCTTGGTTCTGGGACGTTCTTGTAGCATCCTCACTGCTTCAGAGAATGCAGGGTGGGGATCGGTGGCGTTCATCTCTTGTTTGCTTTCGTTCTCACTGCCACTCTTGAGGCTTCATGCCCAGCGCTGGGGCTTGGCTTTGTCCCTAGCAGTAAATGCATTTCTCTCTACCCACCATGGGTGATTTGGTTTTGGAGCAGTCCTAGACCTGTGCTGACTGCGTGGCAGTAGATGCAGTCTTTATTTTTAAAGTTGTTTAGTTCCTTTCACCGTGTTACTTGCAACACATTCACAAAGGTCAGAACAGAGGGCAGCCAAGGAGTCTAGGACCAGGACAACCACAGCTGGAGTCACAAACCGGACGTCTGGCTAGTGCTGAGGAACGTGGAGCCCCAAGCTCAGGGAGAATGCCTTGCCTTGTGAGTCTCACAGACATGGTAAGGAGTTAGGGCATCTGGTCTCTTCTCTTTTTTTGTTTTTTTAAATTAAGTTTAAACTTTCAATTCTAGTGTAGTTAACATACAGCGTTGTATTAGTTTCAGGTGTACAATATAGTGATTCAACAGTTTTATGCATGACTCAGTGCTTATCACAATAGGAGTCGTCTTGGTCCCCACCCCCTATTTCACCTATAACCCCATCCCCTTGGTAGCCATTAGTGTGTTCTCTATTGTTAGGGATTTATTTCTTGGTTTGTCTCTTTTTTCCCCCTTTGCGCATTTGTTTTGTTTCTTAAATTCCACATAGGAGTGAAATCATATGGTATTTCTCTTTCTCTGACTTTTTTCGCTTATCATTATGCTTTCCAGATTTATCCATGTTGTTGCAAATGGCAAGATGTCATTCTTTTTTATGGCTGAGTAATGTGTATATATATATATATATATATATATATAAAACATAACATGTATAAACATAAACATATGTTTATACATATATATATATAACATCTTCTTTATCCATTTATTAGATTCATTAGTCGATGGACACTTGGGCTCTTTCCATACCTTGTCTATTGTAAATAATGATGTTATAAACATAGAGGTGCATTTATCTTTTCAAATTAGCATTTTTGTTTTCTTTGGGTAAATACCCAGCAGTGGAATTACCGGATCATACAGTAGGTTCTAGTATTAATTTTTTGAGGAACCTCCTACTATTTTCCACAGTGGCTGCACCTGTTTGGATTCCCCCCAGCAGTGCACAGGCGTTCCTTTTTCTCTACATCCTCGCCAACACTTGTTATTTCTTGTGATTTTGAGTCTAGCCATTCTGATAGCTCATTATCATCCCTGCTTCCTTTTAAGATACCCTGATTTAAATCACATTCCTAGCATCTTCGAACCTGGCCAGTGGGTATTTAGGTTAATAAGGACAAAGTTTGTTATTTCTGGACAACTACATACAAGCCATGGTTTTGGATTGGATCCCAGGCCAGGAAAAAGTTGCTTGCGAAACACAGAGCAACACTGCACTCCTCATCTGCCCTTGACCTCCACTGTGTCTTTCACTCCCCTTCTACCTGTAGATTAGAGTATTTTATCAATGTGAAAGTTCCTGAATGTAATAATGCATTGTCATTATGTTAGAGAATGTCTTTTTTTTTCTCAGAAAATGTACGCGGAGGTGTTCGGGGGCAGAGGGAAAGGATGTGCACACTTTAATCTCACATGTTTTAGGTAGATGGAGAAGGATCAAGTGAGCACAGCAAAATGTTAGCAACTTGTGTTTGGGTGAAGGCTATAGGGAGCTCTTTGTACTATTCTTGCACTTTTAAAATTATTTACAAATAGCAAGGTAGTCATTTCTAAGATTATTAAATCTGTTCTTAGATGCACTGTGCACAGAAGTCATAGGCCACAGAGAGCCCGGGCCTCGCGGTGGGAGCGATACCTCCTTATTCCGTCATCCCTGTCATCCCTTTCCTTCCTCTTTCTCTCTCATTCCCTCCCCTCCTCTTATTATGTAAATGTGGACTGGCCTGAAGGCCACTTTGTTTGCTTTTTCTCTTTCTTGGTGCTCTCAAGTCTGCTCATGGCATTCTCTGGCATTCACCAGTTGCATTTGGACAATCTGGTGATGGGCGCTCGGGCGGGCTGCAAATGTTCAATTCATGGCAGTGGGGATGCGGCAGGTGCCCAGAGGGTGCTTCTGATTTGGGTGCTAAAGGAACCATGGGCATTAAGTGAAATCGGAGATCTTCACTTCCTCCCCGCGCCCACACTTCTACTGAGCAGACTGGTTTTGGTTTTCATCACCTTCAAATCAGGGGCCCTTGGTAGGTCACCAGGAATTTCTAAGTGGAAATCCAATGGGTAGTTTTCCAGCTTTGTCAGATCAACCTTTTTGGAAGCTGTGTGACTTGGGATAAGCGAGAATTTACATAGAGCGTCTTACAGACGACTCTGCTCCAAGCACTTTCCGTATAATTTCTAATTTATTTCTCACAACAGCCCTACTGTTATTCTCTGTCTCTGTCCATTTGGGCCACTGTAACAAAAGACCACAACCCGGATGGCATATAAACAACAGAGATTTATCTCCCAGTTCTAGAGGCTGGGAAGTTCAAGATCAAGATGTCAGCGTGGTCGTGTTCTGGTGAAAGCCTTCTTCTCACTGGGTCCTCACAGGCTGAGAAGGGACAAGGGAGCTCTTTGGGGTCTCTTTCTTTTCTTTCTTTCTTTCTTTTCTTTCTTCCTTTTTTTTCCCTTCCTTCTTTTCTTTTCTTCCTTCCTTCCTTCCTTTTCTTTCCTTCCTTCCTTCCTTTTTTCCCCCTTTCTTTCTTTCTTTCTTTCTTTCTTTCTTTCTTTCTTTCTTTCTTTCTTTCTATTTGTTTAACTTATTTTTAAATTGACATGCAATTTAGTTAGCATGCAGTGCAATAATGATTTCAGGACTAGAATCCAGTGACTCATCCCCTACGTATAACACCCAGTGCTCATCCCAACAAGCGTCTTCCTCAATGCCCCTGGTCCATTTAGCCATCCCTCCACCCACAACCCCTCCACAATCCTTAGTTTGTTCTCTATATTTAAGAGTCTCCTATGTTTTGTCCCCCTCCCTGTTTGACATATGAGTAAAGTCATATGATATTTGTCTTTCTCTGACTAATTTCGCTTAGCATAATACCCTCTAGTTCCATCCACGTTTTGCAAATTGGAGCCTCTTTTCTAGGGGCACAAATTCCCTTCATGAGGACTTCACCTTTAGGACCTGCTCACTCCCTGAAGGCCCCACCTCATCAAACCATTCCCTTGGGGGTTAGGTTTCAACACATGAATTTTGGGGGACACAAACATTCAGAGCCTAGCATTATGATTTCTATTTCACAGCAAGAAACTGAGGCAGGAGACGTTAAGTAAGGAGCCTAATGTAGCAGGTGCTCATGCCAGAAAAATCTGCACACTCACCTAGCACATTACACTGCACAGGAAGTGCTCATGGCTGCCCCGCACATGGTGGCTATCACTACTATTACCAGCTCCCTGGACCCGAAGGTCTGGGCCGGATGGTCTGGGGCCGGGCTGTCCATCATGGCATCCTCTAGCCACATGTGGCTTTTGAGCACTTGAGGTGTGGTTAGTGCAAACTGAGATGTGCTTTAGGTGTAATATACCCGTCAGATTTTGAAGATTTCACATGCACACAAAGAAATGAAATGTAAATACTCTAGGATAAGAGTCATAGCAAAATTGTACTTAGAGCAAATGTTAGCAGGCAATAACGTGACCTTTAAGTAAATATCTTGATAGTTAAAAAATACTTTTGGATCCAGTAGCATAAAAAAATATATTAGTAACACTAATACCACATTAAAAATTTCATGCTAAAAAACTGTATTTATTAGAAGATCTAGAATTGCCTATGTGGCTCGCATTGAGTTTTTGTTGTTGGGTGTCGGCCTAGAGACTGGAGAGCAAGCATGAAGCCAGGCGCTTCGCGGGGAAGGAGCATGATGCCCTCGAGGGGCGATCAGCCCCAGGGCAGCAGAAGAGTTGGAGGCGGCGTTGGCGTGAGGGACCCACACACCTGCCGGCACCTTCACACACCGCCTCCCCTCGCTGAGAGTCAGGGCCACAGAGGAAGGAGGCTACGTGGAACCTCTTAACGTTCACTGTAATTGCCCCAAATTCTGGGTGAGCAGACCTGGCCATGTACCACCCCCTACGAGAGACTAGGGGAAGCCCGCGGGCGCCACGTTGCCCGTCTTTTTCCATTAGAGGAAGGCTTCTTCCGGTCGCAATGGAAGTCGCACCCCCGAGCGTGAGGCCCCGCCTCCTTACTCTCACCACGCAAGCGCAGCTGCTGCCTTACGTGGATTTGTTTCTGGACGCCCTGTTGTTTCCAGGAGACTTGCAGTTTTTGGAAAAGAGTTGCCTTAGCACTTACCTGTCTGTCTAATAGTTTAGCCTCCTCTCCCAGGGCTGGAGGGAGGGCAGGGGACTCCCATCACTTGGAGCGGCTTCGCCTGGCTCCGTCCTGTGAACACCTGGTCTCAGCACGGGCCCCGACACCTGTCTCTGCTGGGTGCGGACCTCAGTAAATCCCCTGGGCATCGTCTTTGCTCCCCATTTCCTTCCATCTCTTTGTCCAGTCAATCAGCAGCTCCGTGGACTGCGCCTTTTAGAGAGCTCGGGAGCCTCCCCACCTGTCTCCCGTCCTGGCCTAGGTCACCTGGACGATCGGAAGGGTCTTCACGTTTTCAGTCTGAGCTGCACGGCAGCAACCGATCTGCGTTCCGGAGGGCGCTCTTTCTGAAGCGTTCATCCGATAGAGTCGCCTGGCGTTGTGTCCGTGAAGTTCAAGCTCCCACACGTATGTATGGCCGGCTGCCAGGACTTCTATCAACTGGCTCCTCCTTGCCCCTTTAGTCCCACTGACTTCTCCCTCTCCCACTTTATAGTTCAGCCATCTACGTCTTCCTGGTTTTCTGCCTGAGATTGACCCTCCATTAGTACTACCTCTGACCCCCTCCCACCACCTCTACCCCAGGACTTTTGTCTGGCAAGCTTACTCTCTCTTCAGGTCTCAGTGTAGCTATAAACTTACCCATCCCCTCTACTTTTCCCCACAAGAGCACTTTGCATCCTCCTTTATGGGCTGATTTTGAGCATGGACTGCTGTTGATCTCCATTTATGTCTTTAACACTAGGAAAGTGCCAAGGAAAGAGAAGTTACCTAGTAAGTATTTGTTACTTACATGAATGGGTTCAACGCAGCTGGCTGTTGCCCGTCGGGCAACTAATATCCAGCCAAGAGGACTTTAAGGCCTATGTAGATATTGACACTCAGGTCTGCCTGATTTCCAACTTCTAATAAAAAAGTAAAACTGTCAAGGTCAAGGGCATTAACTGTCTAAAATCCAAATACTTTTTTTTCTTGGCCAGTTGACGAAATGTTCATCTCTCCAACCCCAGAATCATTCCTTGCTCCCCTTCTGCTCAATTTTCAAAGAGTGGCCAGACTAAGAATGTGTCAGTGGAGGTGAGACTGGGGGAGAACTGGGTAGAAATGCTTTCTGCCTGGCTGTGGAGAGTGAAGTAACTTTTTAAAATTGTTAACTACTTCATACTTTTAATCAGCTTACTCTTTTCAAGCATCATTCCCAAATTAAATTTGAGTTATTTTGGGGACCCAAGATACCCTTCTGAATTATTGGATGTGGCTGTGAAATGTGTTCTCAAGGAGCCCCTTGTAAATTTCCATGAGCCACTGTTATTCTAAGTCCTATGAAGGGAGTAATTCATCAGAGTTACCCCATGTGCACAAGAAAGGATTATCTAGAATCTAATTTTATCTCTAACTCTATAAACAGCCAAGTGGCACCATTTATTATTTTACATAAATCAGCCCTGAGACCAAATTCTCTTTTAAATGTGTCCTTCAATCTTTTCCAACACTGCTTAAAAAACCTCAATAGCTTGAAATAGTTCTGTGGCCTCTGCCTTTGGAAAAGGAGAGAGGGGCTGCAAGAAGGAGGGAAGAGGAGGGTGGTCTTGAGAGCGACCAGGGAACCCCTCTCCAGCACCACTGTCCAACATGGCGTTGGCCCCATGAACTAGAACATCTGGATGAAAAAAGAAGTCAGCGGCTGGCCTATTCTCAACTTGGCCAGATGCCTTTTTCTATTCCCATTTGAAATGGACTTTGGAAAATGGGAAATTGGAGGCCTGCGTCAGTCACCATTAGAAAAACTTGTGCAGGAACTTATTCCCTAGTGACTTGACTTGGAGAGTGGCCGGTATCCATGGGTCCTTAATCAATGTTAGTGAGAGACCAGGGCACTGATGAAGATGGATGCCGAATGAATGCTGTGCTTCCTGTACCTCCATGGAAAGGACATGGCATTGAGCATAATGGCGACATGGAAAATCCACTTCCTTCTCCCAGACATATTTTTACCAATCTAATATTATAATATGATTCTCTCTTGTTTATCCCCTTATTTTTTATAGTTAAATTTTTAATTTGGTGTTTAAATGTAATTTGAGTACTGCCTAGAGCTCTCTAGAGGCAAGGTGATATCAATTCTGCAGACGGAATAACTGTAATTTTCACATGGCGTTTGATGGCGACCAGGGACATGCTGTGCCTCATGACTGGGCATCTATAAAGCTCCTACCATCAGCTTCAAAAGCACCATCATGAGCGAATGAGAAACCGATAAAAATAAATGTTTCCCTCCTTCCAAATTCAGTTACCAGAGTGGAAAATCAACTTGTTATCTTTTCTTGCCATACTTTATAGGATGAAAATCTGGTCTTTAAAAAATATTTACGAGTAAATAGCCTGGTTTCTTCTTTCTATTCATCTAGGGGCTGAATTTCTGGGCAGGTAAGTCAACTGTAAAACTTAATCCTTTCCTGTCTGATTTTGGATGCTGTGCTTGGGGACAGATTATATTTTGTTGTTGTTTTTGCTTGTCTGTCTGTCATCCTCAGTCCAGTGAATCCTCCTCTCTGACTTCGACCCAGACGCCGTTTACATTCTCAGTGTTTGACGTCCTTGGAGGAAGTCAGGAACAGCAAACAACTTTGAGAACTTTGTGCTCATATGGTTATAAATGTGCTTGCTGAACGTTTTTGGTTTTGGTTCAGTTGTAAGCTGATATTGGTTTTAGAAATGAGAAAAGAAATCTCAAGGAGATGTCATCAAATAAAAATTAATTGCTCCACAAACATTAATTGACTGTCTTGTGTGCACCAGCCTTATCCTAGCAGTAAGATGATGGATAGGAATAACATAAGGCTCCTGCCTTTGGGGAGATTTCTGTTGCATAGGGAACCCAGAGAAGGAAACCAGCACTTACCCTATGGTACTGTGTTGGCCTTGGTGGTTGGTGGTATGAAAAATAGTTACCTCTGTCGGTAACTGTGAATACCAGGGCCTGATCTGATCTGTAGCTTCAAATTCCGGTTGTATCATTAATATCTTTGTGGTCCTGGGCCTGTGATTTCGCCTCTCTGAGTCTCAGTATTCTCATCTATAATATGGGGATAGTTACAGCTCCAATTTTAATTGGGAAGGTTAAATGAGTTCAGGTAGGTTCAAGGTGCTACGGAAACACCTCACCTAACTGCGAAGTTTCACGGGGGGGGGGGTGATGTCTGAAAAAGATCTCGAAGAATGAGCAGGAATTTGCCAGAAGGGTATGGGGGGGCATGCTAAGCAGAGGAAAGGACACTTGCAACTGCCATACCAATGGGGAGCAGCTTGGCACCTTTGGGAACTACAAGTCCCACAGGACTCACATTTAGTGAGTTCCTCTTCTGTGCCAGCCATGCTTCTAGGTACTAGGTATTCAGTGGTGAAAACAGACCTGGTGTCTGCTGACATAGCACTTATATTCTAGGGGGGAAGACGGTCAACAGATAAATGCAGACATTTACAAGACAGTTTTTGGTGGTGATACATACTATTTGCATCTGTTCGTTTCAGGAGCCCATTGTAATAAAGCAGGGAGGCAGAGAGTTTCTTGAGTAGAAGAGCACCCCAAACATTCCCTTATGCGAAGTGAGGAGTGTGTGGGAAGCAGGTGAATGGCAATGAGCTGGGAATGGCAGGCGATGAGGTCAGGGAAGAAGGAAAGCTCTAGATCATGAAGGACTTTCCAAGTGTTTCTGCCCTTGACCATAGGTTGATGATCACCGAACTTCAGTCGTCTACATATTTTGCCATATTTGTAGAAATTACAAAGTTTCCATGTAGTTATTTGTTTAGAATGTCCATCTAAATAAGCTCACTTTTTGGCATCTAGTACACAAATGCATTACTTTCAAAAGTGTCACAGCACAGCCGCAAATGGAAGATCAGGATTACGTGTCGTAGAAGTGACAAGTGGGTGAAAGAAAAACACAACCATGAAAAAAATTCTTTATCTGCGTGCCATGTAAAACCATCTCGAGCAGTACCATTGGTATGCTTCCTGCATGCCAGGTCAATGTTGATAAGGGCAGTGGGGAGTCTCAGAAAATGGTGAACATGATCCTCGGTGGCTGATGGATTAAACAAGGAGAGAGGGGTCAGCAAGATGTTAGGATGCCCTCGTAGGTGGTGCAGGGGAAAAGGTGGTAGCCCAACTAAGGAAGTGGCTGGGGAGGAAGTGTGATAGGCAGATACAAAAGATGCTTTGAGGTTGGATGAACAGATCATGGGCCCAGTTGAATGGAGGGATGAAGGAGAGGGAGGCCCCAAAGATGTCTACATTTTGGGCTTAGGTGTCATCAAGAAGTATTTTCATGTTTGTACACAGTTAAAGCTATCTGAGCAAATATTACTGGCCTCTGGGCTGACAAATAAGCTTTGGAAGTTAAAGGGTGTTCAACCTGGAACCACTGTCTCCCATTAAAGATATTGAAATCAACACTATAGACCAGATGGCCCTACCAGACACATACAGAACATGCTGTCCATCAGCACCAGAACACACATGCTTCTCAAGCACACCTGGGACATTATCCAGGATAAATCATATGTTGGGCCACAAAAAATGTCTTAACAAATTTAAGAAGGGTTATCAAGTACCACCAAAATATCAAGATATCAAGTATCTTTTCTGATCATTGTGGTACAAAGCTAGAAATCAATAATGAGAGGAAACCGGGAGCATTCACAAATACATGGAAATTAACTCTTGAACAACCAATGGGTCAAAGAAGAAATTAAAAGGGAAATCAGAGAGTGTCTTGAGATAAAGGAAAATGGAAACACAACATACCAAAACTTATGGGATGTCAAAAAGCAGTTCTAAGAGGAAAGTTTGTAGCAATAGATGTAGAAAAAAGGGAGAGCTCAAATAAGCAACTTTATACTTCAAGGAACAAGAAAAAAAAAGAACAAACTAAGCTCAAAGTTAGCAGAAGGAAAGAAATAGTAAATATTGGAGCAGAAATAAATAGTGACTAGAGAGACAATCGGAAAAAAAAATCAATGAAACCACGAGCTGTTTTTTTGACCATGTAAATGAGATTGACAAATGGTTAGCTAGACTAACAGGAAACAGGGAGAGGAGTAAATAAATGAAATTGTCAACGAAAGAGGCGACATTACAATGGATGCCACAGAAACATAAAGGATTGGAAGACACGTTGGACAATTCTATAACAGCAAATGGGACAACCTAGAAAAAGTGGATAAATACCTAGAAACATTAAAACCTGCCAAGACTGAGTCATGAAGAGAGAGAAAATGTGAACAGGCCAATAACACTATGGAGATTTTAAACAGTAATCAAAAATCTCCCAACAAGAGAGAGCCTAGGACCAGATGGGTTTGGTGGTGAATTCTACCAAACATTTAAAGAAGAATTAACACCAATTCTTCTCAAACCCTCCCAAAAATTAAAAGAGGAGGGAACTTTTAAACTCATTTGATGAGGCTAGCATTACTCTGATAAAACCAGAGAAGGATACAGCAAGCAAAGAAAACAACAGGCCAATACCCCGGATGAATATAGACACAAAAATCCTCAACAAAGTACTGGCAAACTGAATGTAACAGCAAAAGAGATTTATCCCTGGGATGGGATAAGTGAGTTTGTAAATCCAACATTTATTGCAGCAGAAACAAACTAAGTGTCTGCTGACGGATAAGTAAGGAAGATGTGATATATACAAAATAGAATATTACTCAGCCACAAAAAAGGAAGAAATCTTGCCATTTGCAGCAACATGGGTGGGCCTTGTGGGCATCGTGCTAAGTGAAAGAAGTCAGTCAGAGAAAGACAAATACTGTGTGATTTCTCTTATATGCAGAATTTGAAAAAGTCAATCGCACAGAAACAGAATAAGCCAGGTTGTCAGAGTCTGGGGGTGGGGACAATGGAGCGATGTTGGTCAAGGAGGACAAACTTCTAGTTATAAGATGATAAAGTCCTGGAGATGTAACGTGTAGTGGGGACTGTAGTGAACAGTACCATCTTGTGTGCTTGAAAGTCGCTGAGACAGGACGTCCTAAGTGTTCTCATCGCACACGCCTTTTTAATGCAGCCACGTGAGGTGATTAGTGCGATAACCAACCAAGCTTATTGTGACATCCATTTCACGATGCACGTGTGTTTCAAACCATCGTGTTGTATGCGTTAAATTTATACATCGTTCTATATCAGTCATATCTCAAAAATGCTGGGAAAAACATTTTTCACCCCCAGGGCCAAATACTTATATTCTGGGGTAGGGACTTCCCTCTTGCTGTCTCTAAAGGAATTATTTATATTCCAAAGGATCGTAAGACGTCAGGGAGCAGAGGTTCTCTCTCAGATGGGAGGGGTCAGTGTGTAGACTGTCTAAAAAGTCCTACCGGATTCATGATTTGGGGGCTTCTGTCCTGCAGTATGGACCCCCAGACATACACAGTGACCTCTGGTTCTCCTTGGGTTCCTCAGGGCACTGGGCATGGGAATCTGGGCAGTTATTGCTATAAGTAGTAACTGTGATCGCTCCTCCAGAAACTCATGGTTGCTTCTAGGATAAAAATGAAACAACTCTAGATACGAAAAACTTTTCAAGGGGCAGGTGATAGACCTCCCCTAACCTCTGTGGATATAGAACTTCCCAGCATTGAAAGTGATTCCCCATCATGATCTTGTTTGACCTTCTCGAAGGTTCAGAGCCCAGGGCCATGATGAGGCTCTCTTTCCAACGAGGAAAACGAGACGGGAAGGAGAAGGGTTTGCTTGGGGTCCGACAGCTGGTAAATAGCAGAGGGGGCTGCTTCTGCCCCCCAGGGGACATCTGGAAATGTCTGAAGACATTTCTGGTTGTTACAGGTCGGGGGAGGCTACGGCCGGCAGCTGGCGGACAGAGGACCGGGATGCCACCCAACGTCCAACAAGGAACAGGACGGCCACACGTAACAGATGTCAATGTCACTGCCATTGAGACACTGCCTGCTCCTTTTTGCTCCAGTCCGTGCCTTTCTGTTCCTTTTCTGCACCTTCTCTTCAGCCCCCTCTTTTCTGCAATTCCTCTTCCAACTCGATTAAAAGTGAAAACTGACCTGCCAATCATGCCCTACAGAAAGTACCTGCGGCTGTGAATGTAACCTTTTGAAGTTTTCTTTAGCATAGAAATAATCCCTGTCTTTATTATAATGCTCTGCCGGATAATGTCTAACTTAGTCCTAACTGAGAGCATTATATTTGTGTGTTTTCTCCAGGAGCCTATTATAATAAAAGAAAAAGGTTGCAAAGCCCCCTGGGTTAAGCAGCAAGCTGGGCCTCGGGGCCTTGGAGGCTACAGAGGCGGAAAGGTGGGCCTCTCACCACCCCCCCTGCCACCGCTCCCAGGGCGATTTCTCATGTGCAACTCAATGGAATTCCCCAGTGTCTTTCCCAAGAGCATCCCAGCTCTGGCCGCCCCTGCGTCCCTTTCCTTGGCAGGGCTCCCGGCAGCCTCGCCATCCCAACAGGGCAGAGGTAAGTGCTGTCTGGCCCAGACCCTTGGTTGCCGGGCTCTATGCGTGATGCGGGGATTTGATTCTGAAGAGTGAGGTGGACGCGCGTTTTCGGAGAGCCGGCTTACCGAGGACATGTGGCAGCTTTGATTAGTCAAGGGTTTTTGGCTTCATCCTGGCCTCAGCTTTTCTCAGGGTCTTATCACAAACCTTCTGCTATAGTTTTTTATTTGATGTCTTGTTGGCTTAGTTTTTTTTTTTTAATCTTTTTGGTTATTGTTATTTCCCTGGGGTTTTGGAGGCTTAGGGTGAAGGGACCACGGTGCTAAGCAGAAGTTTGGAAACCTCAGAGGCAGTGAAATCATACCTCATGTCTGGGGCAGATTGGCTGTGACCTGAAATGCCACCGTCCTTGTCTACCAGCGTTTTCCTCCGTGTCCCTCATTAGACTCAACTTCTTTCCATCTGCTGGTCCAGAAGATGCTCCGGTGATGCGTTAACATCTTCAGAGATACGAGTCTCCCCCTTACTCTCAAGAGGAGAATGCTGTCCCTGCAGTGTACACACTAGATCCTCGCGTGTCTGAACCCCTTCGGTTCCAGAACTGAACTCTGTCCGCAAGACACTGATCGAACTTCTACTCTGAAAGTTTCTATGCTTGTCGTTAAGGTCAAAAACACAGTGGTTAAGGGTGAAATCTGGGTTCTCTCCACTCCAGGGTTTGGGAAGGGGGAGAAGTGGAGACAGTTGTGGCCCACCCACTTGTTACAATTGCTGATGCATCAACACACATCCCAGAAGGAAGGCTTTAGATTGACTACTCATGGGCATCAGACATGGCGGCTCTTCTCCCAAAGACGCCAGACACTCCTCCTGTGTTAGCTTTCTGTGCTTTTTGCGTAGCAAATTACCACACGTCCAAGGGCTCAACACCACACACACATCTGTAGTTTCACAGTTTCTGCAGGTCAGGGGTCTGGGCATGGCTCACCGGGCTCTCTACTTGGCGTCTTGTATGGTTGCGTATCAAGTAGTTGGTGGAGCTGTGTTTTCCTCTGGGGTCTAGGCTCTCCTTGCGAGCTCACAAGGTGTTTGGCAGAATTCAGAACCCATTTCCTTGTTGTAGAACTGAGCCCCCAGCCTTTTGCTGGCTGTTGGCTTGAGGTTGCTCTCAGATCCTAGAAGATGCCCCCTTGCAGATAGGGGTTGAATTATGTCCCCAAATCTCAATCCTCCAGTAACTGTGAATGGGACCTTCCTTGGAAATAGGCAACTGTAGGTGACTGAGTTAAGACCAGGTCATACGTAGCCTGAGCCCTAATTCAAAATGACTGTGTCCCTATGAGAAGGGGAAATTTGGGCATAGAGACAGACAGAACTAAATTTCTGTTGTTGGAGGTATTTTATCATGGTAGCCCTAAGACACAAAATCACCTGCCACGTGGGTTTCCTCCACGTAGCTGCTCCCTCTATCAAGGAAGCAAGGGGGTCTTTCCCTCCAGTCTGTGAGGGTGGGCCTTACATAACCTAACCCAATTAGGAGAGTGAATTCCCACCACCTTGGCTGTGTGCTGTGGGTTAGAAGCAAATCACAGGTCTCAAGGGGAGAGGATTTCACAAAGACAGGGCTACCAAGAGGGGTCACCGGGGCCATTCCTCCCTGTGGACCCAGGAACACATCAGGCTTTGACACGATCTCAGTCAACTGCCAGCCCTGCCGTCTTTAGCCAGGCACGGGGTCAGGGCTTTGTACATGTTGGTCCAAGACCAAGTTCTCACGTCCACGGTGAAACAAGGCAAAACAAAAGTGCAAGGTCATGGGTTTTTCATTAAACTGGATTTATTCAATTTAAAGAGATACCTGCATTCTTGGAATCACACTGTCCCCCTTTTAAAGAAATAACGGTGACAATAGAGCGTATGGGGCATTTGGGGTGTAGTGCATGTGTATTTGGCCAAAGAAGTTGGAAACTCTACCATTTCCCCTAAGTAAAGAACAGGTTGGGTAGACTCATCATATCTGAGAGCCCCTGGTCTGGAGCATGAGGTATATTCTGAAGAAGCAGCCCAGACCAGGGGGGCACAGACAGAGCTCACCGAGTCTCCACCACCCGCCCAGAGCCCAGCTAAACCAGTTCCCAGGGACAGATTGGCTGCTCCTTTCTCTGATCCGATCCGAGAGCTCCAGCCCTCCTTGGGGCCAGATCACCAGAAAGGTGCAGGCCGAGACCATGATTTAGTATCACGCTCTGCACTCTTATCCACGGTCGATAGAAGAAATGGCTATTTTCTGAGAAACCGCTCTCAGAAATACCATCTGTTAGGCTGGTCTTTGCCCCTCATTCAGAGCCCTTGGGATAAAAGTCTCTTTCAAGTTAGGCGTTGGACAAAGTTTGCTTTTCTTGGCAAACATATATATTTTTTCTTCTTTAGACAATGAGAGCTCTATGGCAATTAGAATTGTGTTTCTCTTTTTGCCGTGGTTTCCAGGAAGACTAGAGAAAGTTCTTTGTGTTTAACTGATCTAGTTTTCCAGAGCCGTGGTTGTACTTTGACATTTGCTGCCTGCCTCACTCCTCCCCTTCTTATGCTTTTACGCTGCTCTTTGGTGTATGTATTGGCACCCTCTGTGCCTCTAATCGTAAGTCAACTCAGATCTTTTGGGGGTGTCTGGGTATAAACAGCAGGCAAGCTTCTCAGAGCTGCTGTAAGGACTGATGAGGTTATAGGCATGAGAATGTTCCATAAATAGTGGCCATGAAGACACACACATATGCACAGGCACATACACCACCCACCCTCCCACCCCCCCGATGTTAAGTATGACCTATCGGTCATAGCAGGGCTTAAACATATAACAGGGGAAGGCCTGATGAACCACGTTCATACATGGAATGTACTAGGTTTTCATTATTTTTCATTTGTGGTTCTCAGCAGGTCTTACCATCCACATGGCCATGTCCTTTCTTTCTGAATAGACATCAAGCTTTTCTACTATCTCTGTGATGTTCCAGCTTCTTGTCCAGGTTTGGGTTCCCCCAGAGTTGACGATTCAGGTGGAAGTAGCTTATTTGGGAGCTGAAGGTATTACTGCTGGGGGCAGAAGGGCCAGGGGTTGAATTGTGTCCCCCCGCAAATGATATATCCACTATCCTAATATCCAGTTCCTGTGAGTGCGACCTTATTTCCAAATTATTATTATTATTTTTAAAAGTTTATTTATTTATTTCGAGAGAGAGGAAGAGCATGAGGAGGGGAAGGGCAGAGGGAGAGGGAGTGAGAGAATCCCAAGCAGGTTCTGTGCTGTCATCATGGAGCCTGACTCGGGGCCTGATCCCATGAACTGTGAGATCATGACCTGAACTCAAATCAAGAGTCGGATGCTTAACCAACTGAGCCACCCAGGCACCCCTACCTTGTTTCCAAATGAGTTAATTGCAGATGTAACTAAGTTAGAGATCTTGAGATGACATCATCCAAGATTTAGGGTGGGCCCTAAATCCACTGGCAGGTGTCTGTATAAGAGACAGAAGACTGAGATTTGACACACAGGGACATGGGACAGGAGGCCATGTGACCACGGAAGAGATGCATCTGCATGCTAAGAAGCCCCTGGAGCCCCCAGAAGCTGACAAGGGTAAAGGGTCCTTCCCGAGGGCCTTCAGAGAGAGCGTGGCCTCCCGGTGCCCAGATGTCAGACTTCTGGCCTCCAGGACTGGGAACGAGTAGGTTTCTGCTGTTTTAAGTCCCTAATTTGTGGACATTCTTTTAAGCAGTCCCAGGACATGCATGAGGGCATGATGCAGCCTGTCACACCTGTGGGGTTGGGTCAGGGGACCCGCACCTTGGAAGGTAGAGTGGGTCTCAGTGGCGAGAGATGGCCCCCGACAGAGGACAGCACAGGCTGAAGCCTGGGTTGGGCCGGGTGCATGCGCATCCTGGTGAAGGGCGGGCACCACCAGGGATGGCTACCGGCCCCTACTGTCCGGTCCCCATCAGCCCCTCTGGCCCCAGCCCCTTTCCACCTGTGTTCGTCAGTCTGAACACCTGGGTCACCCTGTGCCAGCTTTTCTGAGAATCTTCACTCACAGTCCCTTCCCCTCGTGCGCTATTGACTTGCGGGTTCGTGCTGGGCACGTACCGCTTAGGGTTTGAGCTGACGGTTGGTGACAGACACCCACCCAGGAGCAGCCTGCACATGGTAGGGGCTGACTTCTCTCTGGCGAGAGAGCCCAGAGACGTTGCAGGATGGGGTGGCTGCCCAAGGACACGAGGCCCAAGGTCATGGCAGAACTCTTGACCTCTCCTCCCAGGGTGTCCGATGAGGCTTGCTGTGGCCAGAGGCACCAGGCGTTTGCTTCAGGCAGTAAGAGGGGAAAGGGTGCAGAGCAAAGGCACAGGGACATCCTGGAAATCCACCCTGCGACTGCTGCTTGCATCTCACGGCCAGAGCTGGGTCCATGACTGCCTCTCGTTGCAGGGAAACCTGGGAAATGTGTTTGTTTTTCAGATGGGCACACGGTCTTTCCTCCCTCCTCTGCTCCAAATACTGTTGTGTTACAATGCAGGGGACTGGATTAGTTGTCAGGGCTGTCATAGCAAACACCACACCTGTGGGGCTCACAGGACAGAAATGTATTCTCTCACTCTTCTGGAGGCTACAAGTCCACGGTCAAGGTGCTGGCAGGGCCCCGTTCCCTCCCAGGGCTCCGGGCAATGATCCGGCTCCATGCTCATCTCCCAGCTTCAGAAGGTCACTGGCAAATCCTTGGTGCTCCTT
>CM053576.1:3864278-3907392 GCA_028646485.1 Cryptoprocta ferox | reverse complement strand
AAGGAGCACCAAGGATTTGCCAGTGACCTTCTGAAGCTGGGAGATGAGCATGGAGCCGGATCATTGCCCGGAGCCCTGGGAGGGAACGGGGCCCTGCCAGCACCTTGACCGTGGACTTGTAGCCTCCAGAAGAGTGAGAGAATACATTTCTGTCCTGTGAGCCCCACAGGTGTGGTGTTTGCTATGACAGCCCTGACAAATGAATTCATTCAGGATTCCTGTCTTTGTGTGCCTACATCATCTGCCGGGTGCCTTCTTCAAATGGATGGGAGGCAATAAGCCACTGTTAAGGATGTTGATGTTGACAAGGAAGAGCTGCATAATGCGGCTATATTGCCCCAGCTCAGGGTTCCTGTCCGGCTTTCTCAGCCTGGCCACGTCTCTCTTTGACAGTATTACTGATTCATTACATTCGGTCTGACCCACTCCCTACAACGCACACTCACATGTGCATGCACACCCCCACCCCCCTACACCATTTTACTTCTAATGCTCTGATCAACAGTATCCAACTGTTTGCCAGAATATTCCTGAGGGAATAAAACCTTGGGAAAGGCCAGCGGTGCCACCGAGTGATGTAAAGAAATGATTTATCCATCCAGTGGCTTAGACAAAACACTTAGGCATGGTTGTACAAACTTCTGGAAGGTCAGTCCCATGTGAGTTAATCCTGAGGAAACACTAAATCTCGGGGCCTAGAAACTGATGTTACTTACAAAGCTGGGGGCGAGGGGCCCCCGGCAGCTCAGACATCCAGAAACTCCAGAGAGTTTCTCCAGCTGCCCCGTCCTCGGGTCACTGCTGTGTTCAGCCCCAAAGGGTGACTTCTCCCTTGCAGAGTTCTTAACAGCTTTGGCAGCAGTGGATCTAACGAATTCAGTCTTGTAGTTTGAGGGATCTCCATTTCCTGGGCCCCTAACTTTTCACTTCTCAGACTCCCAAGGTGGCCCAAGAAGTCACAAACGGAGCCACTCCTAGGTGCAAAGGACAAGTAAGAACAGGAAGGGGTGATGGAACCTGGCTCCTGGGTGACAGAGAGCAGGTAGGCACAGGTGCCTTCAAGCTCCCGTGGGCACAGTTCTCACCAACAGCCACAGTCCCGATGCTGAGAGTTTTGGTAGACCAGTTTGAGTTACTTTGAAGACCTAGGGATTTCTTGTAACTATGGAAACATAAATCTAGGCATTAAGAAGCAAAGGGAGAAAACTGCTAGTGTTGCCTTGACAACAGATAAAAACCCAAGTCCTTGTTGTTAGTAGAGATAATGCACCTTCAATCTTTTAAATTCGTTTACTTGTGGGGAAAAAAGAGGCTGAAGTGGGCTTGAGTACCTTCCGGAAACAGAGAGTTGGTGGAAGCCTCGATTGGGGAGGAGGGCTTCTTTCCAAGGTTTGTCCTGCTGAGTGGCAGGCAGTCCAGTCCTTTCTTACAGATGGCCAAGATGTTCCCGAGAGTTTTTATGAAGGGCCAGTGTCCTCACGCCCTAACAACACCCCGTCTGCCCCGCTGTTCCTTCACTCTGTGGGTTATTAAAGTGGATGACCTCCACTCCTGCGCTGTTCTCTGTTTCCGAGCTGACTCACAGGGGCCGTGACTTCTTGCCAGGAGCTGAGATCCCAATGCTATCAGGATGCTCAAGGGCCCATACCCCCTCTAAAATCTCACCCCTCTGCATTTTTAAGAAAGGTGTGAAATGTCAAGATATGCTCTTTCCGGTGGCATGAGCCACTCTGAAGTCATCCTGGGGCCTCTGCAACCCAGGGAAATTCATCCTCGAGTCTGTTGGTAAGTGCCGGTAGATAGGCATAGCTCTGGGCCACGTCCAGGTTCAATGACCACATTCCACCGAGAGATTACTTTCCTTCCGGAACATCCTCAGGGGGTGTTGGACCTCTATGTGGCCTGAAGCTTTCTGAGTTGGTGCTCAGATGGAAGGTGCAAGCCAACTTCAGGGGACCGGTAAGAGACTTTCTGTTCTAGCCGGAAGAGCAGTGACATTGGATTTTCTCGATGCCGACGTGTCAGCACTCTGTGGGAGAAGATAGCACAGACAGATGAAAGTAAAATTGGAGCACAGGCTTATTGAAAGTCATTATGTTGCTGAGTGTGGGATTTGGACCCCTATTCAGTCTAGAGAACATTGAGTAAAATGAGAAAGAGACACACACGGAAATATTTATGACATAGGTGATGAGGACAGGTGGAGAGGCTCTCCATCCATCCGGCCCTGATCCCAGCCCTGTCTCCAAAATGATGCCTTTCAATGATTACTTTAACCTAAGATGTTGATATATAGAGAATAATATTTTGAGAAATACAGGGAAGGTGATTAATGGGAGCACTTAAAATTTTATTTTAATGTTTAATTTATCTTTTGAGAGACAGAACCCAGGACAGGGAGGAGCAGACAGAGAGGGAGACATAGAATCCGAAGCAGGTTCCGGGCTCCGAGCTGTCGGCATAGAGCCCGACACAGGGCTCGAACTCATGAACCGTGAGATCATGATCTGAGCCCAAGTGAGATACTTAACCGACTGAGCCACCTAGGTGCCCTGGGAGTGCTTTTTAATGTGCCAAGGGTCTGTCTTCTGGCTCAAGCCGATGCCTGGATTTCTCCATGGAGACTGATAGAAAAACTCAGCATGGAGAGTTGGGCATTACTCCTATTTATCAATGCAAGAACTACTTATTATGATACTGAAGGAGCATTTTTAAGTAGATTTCATTCATTCAGCTGCTATTGACAACCTGCTTTGTGTTGGAAACAACTTTCCTGGGCATGTGGTCAGGGCCAAGTAGGAACTTGGAGATAAATATCTTGGCTGTTCTACAGACATGATTTAATTCACAAATGTGCAGATTTCACAACTGTCTTATAGAACGTGAAGCATACCAGTAGCACAAAACAAACAAACAAACAAAAACAGACGAAGCCTCTGGAGATGAAAAGCTTTCAGCTGGGTTCACAGCCATAAGTTACTGAGATAGCCGAGAACTTCCTCCCTGACCCATGAGGCTACAGAGTCTCAGACTTTCTTTTATCAGCCCAATTTCCTCATATTAAATTTACACAAAAATGGAACATTGTTATTGAAAATCAGCACATTTGTGCATTAGAAAATGATCCGAAAGCATTAAAAATGCAGGAGCTAAATCAATTTTGACGTGTTGCTTTTCGGTTGAATTTGTAGCCGTTGAACTTGCTGAGCTGAAGTACATTTCATAAAAGGCTGCTTTATTAATAAAGATCAGACTATGATTTCTCTTATTACGTCTGGGATAAAAATCGAAGCCATGCGGGGGTTATTTTCGGGGACAATTTCCAGCCACTGCTTTCCACACAGGAGTGAGATAACGTAAATTAATCGTCACTGCCCCTGGATGCATTTTGCAAGTTCCCTTAAAAAAATAATCAAAAGAAAGCATCCAGAAAGCTCCATCAATCATCCGTCTTTGACTTCTTTTCCCCTGTGCAGACTGTCATGACTCCACACTTGTGATATTCTTTTGCGCCCTTGTTTAAAGCGACTGCCTTTTAAAAAATAGATTTTCAGACCGGGGATTAGGGAATTGATTACATGGTGATGTGGTGTTCCTGCCATTTCATGGAGTGGGGAGGGAAGCGGGAATTTTAAAGCAGATGAATCACCGGGGGATTCAAGCCGGAGCACATGGCTTATTCTGAAATGTGACACTGCACTTTTGTGTTTTGAAGGCCAAATGGTGGAGAGAAACTTTAATTCACTGACTCACGGAGAGCAGGGAGCCGGAGCTGGGGGACTGCGCAGGCAGATCCTGGCTCTGAGAAGAACGTTAACTCTCTCCTGGCCTCTGAGGAGAGCTCGGGAAGAGGGGTCTGGGCCTCTGGGACAGCTCTCCTCATTCTCCCCTGCTGGAGGTGTGAGCAGGATAGTCTTCAAGGTGAAGGTGGAAAACACCATGTTGCTCAGGAAGTTCTGATGCACAAGGGAGATTTCTTTTTTCACGATGATTTGGTCACTAGTTCTCTTTCGAAGTGGCTGCTGGGTCCCCGGCACAATGAAAGGTGTTGGGGTTTCTACTGCGGGTTGAAAGATGTGGGGTCACTTTCTTGCCCTTGATCAGCGGGACAGAGAGAGATGTGGTTGCTGCTGCTCACTTGAAATGCCAGCCTGGCCACATCTGACTGCCTAGCTTGAGCCTGACTTTACTCTCCGGCTTCATGAATTCCTTTGGAAGGAAGCCAGTCGGGGGGGGGGTGGGTGCAGGGGGCTTCAGTCACTTATTACGGAAAGAATTTTGAGGAACAGGGAGCTTACGTTTGTTACGTGAGGGCAGCTCTGGGCATGTGGTGAGCACTCATTAGAAGGAAGGGCATTTTCACCACCTTTGCCGGGCTGTTGGTGAACCCCACAGGTGCTGTGACCCCTCACTCCGGACCCCTCTGGAGCACAGCATCCTTCACCAGCCTCGGGACAGACGCAGAATCCCGTGGCAAAGTGGAAAGCTACTTCTGCCTTCCTGGTCTAAAACTAGGCAAGCTGAGATTTCCAAGAGTTTGCTTTGTAAAATGGTTTTGCTCGAGCTCTGAGGCCTGCCGGAGGTGCCCAGGTGAGAAGGTTTCACCTAGTGAGAAACGGCTCCATCGCTCTTGCTAAATGGCTGACTGTTGACCCAGCACACATTTCTGCTTGTTGGCCCGGTGGAGGCCGGCTGGGGTTTGCCATAGTCACCTGTTGATTCTGGCTGTCCGGCACTCAGGTCCCTGTCTCTGGGGGGCAGGGTCTCTTTTCTCTGCGGGGACACCCTGTATTCTCCACCTGCGGGGATCAAGCGAACTGGTAATATGCACAGATGGAAGTAGGACTATAGCTAAAGATGTCTGTGAGGAGGGGGAGCCTGGGGCTGCTTCTAGAAGGGCCGGGACACTTGCGAATTCCAAGGGATCCATTCCCTCTGTGCCAAGGCTACTTCTTAGCTGTTGAAGCCCATATCATACGTAAGCGGTGCCCAAGAAATGTGGTAGATTGCTTGCAAAAACGGTCACGATTCTCCACTCCTCCTCCCCACCCACCCACACTCTTGGTGATGCGCCTTTTCAGTCCCTCCCATCCAAAGGTAATGTTTCTTTCTCTACTCCTTGCATCTGGCCTGGCCTGAGACTTGCTTTGGCCAATGGAATGTGGTGGAAGCGATCTCATGCCAGTTCCAAACCTAGACCTCAAGAGTCCTTGTAGGCTTCTGGTCTCTCCCTATCTCCCTCCCTCTACCTCAGAAGCCCACTGCCTCCATGTGAAAAAGGCTAGGCTCACTGAAGAATAGGGGAGTCCTGTCCTATCTGAGGCTATCCGGATCCAGTCTGTGGCCAGAGTACCCCCAAATAAGTTCGAGAGCTCAGCCAAGACGAGAAGGCCGTGTGCCCAGCCACCCGTGGCTTCCTGCAGACATGAGAGTGAGCCGGGCTGAGATGGGAGAATCCCCAGGTGGCCTTTGGGCGGTGATAAATGCCTACTGCTGTAAGCCATCAACTTGTAGGGTTATTTGTTACACGGCAAATGCTAACTCATACAGACGTCATCGGTTGGGCTTGTTTAAGGTACTAAATTGGTTGCCGTGGTAAAAAGTGGTCTAAACATAGTTTATCTCCACAAGTCCCATGAAGCTTTGGGAGGTCACTGGCTTTGAAAGCGCAAGGTATTCTTGTTGCTATGGATACCCCCATTGAGACACTGTAGTGCAGAGAGAGAAACCTAGTGTTGCCTTGACAACAGATTTGAAAATCTGAGTCTGGTAAGGCGAAGATGAGGGAGAAAATGGGAGGAAATAAGAAACAGCAGGAGGAAGGGGACATTAGCCTGGAAAAGCTTCCCCCCCAAACAGCTACTTGCCTCCATGTAGTCGTCAGTCTATTAGGAGCGAGCGCTGCCTGAACTGGGGGCCATAAAGTGAGCAACAGGAAGCTGTTCCCTGTTCGCGGCCCATCCCTGCAGCGGGAGGAAATCACTCGGCCAAGAAGCAGCATGTGGCACAGTCACTAAGTGCTGCCTTACCGAGTTTGCAATTTGTTCTCAACCAAGTTTCATTGCAAGAATTAGAGTTTGCCCGAGCTGGAAGGGGTCTTGGAGCATCTGCTCCCTTGCTCATTTTCTCCTTCTGCAGTCCGAGGGAGGTGGGTGACTACTCCAAGCCCGGGGATCAGCCAGCCCCAGGTGAAAATCCTTTTGACACCAGTTACCGGCTGTGGGATGCCCGCTAACCTCCCAGTCCCTTCCTATAAGAGGGGTTTATAACGATGTCAGCCTCAAAGGTGGGGACAGCCCACTGAGCTCACGCGTGGAAAGCACAGTGTCCAGCCCGCAGTGAGTTTGCAATAAGCGACTTGATCTGATTTTTTCTATACTCATGCTCCTCTGTCTCTGCAGAGTCACGGAAATAACACCGGGGAGGCCCAACAGGACCCAGAATCTTCCCTGGGAGGCTTGATGGTGCCTGTTACAAGGCCCACTGTCATTTTCTGTCTCCTGCAGTTGGATGTCACAGCTGGTTGTCTTCCAAGCTGCTCTCATTTCCTCCTCACAGCAGCCCGGCCAGGCAGATAGAAGGATGACACAGCTTCGTGGTCTCGCTTTGTCAAGGAGGACATGGCCCGGAAGCCCCAGGAAGCCTCTGTGGGCTTGAGGGCTGAGCCCAGCTCCCTTGGTGCACCCCCCTGCCGCCAAATCTGCCCCCGCAGCACAGCCACACAGAGGGCCCAGATGCGGGGCTTCACACAGAACAAGAGGAAGGACGTTTGGGACATCTGTTTGGGACAGAGAATCACCAGCCATGCGTGGAAATCTTACATATGGCAAATAAATGAAGGGCAAATACCACACACGTGTTCAGAGACACATCTCAGACCTGAACATCCTGTCCCATTTAAACAATTCTAGCTAAGTAAGGAGTTTTGTTAAGGGACAGAGAAGGGTCTCTGCATGGCCTGGTGTCACAGTGGAGAGGAGGGGCCCTCAGAGGTCCACCAGCTGGGCCAGCGTGTGAGTGGAGCCTACCTGGTGGGCGTCATTTGAAGGGAGGGTGGGCTTGCGGATCAAATCGGCAGCCCTCGTGTTTGACAACCCCAGCACGAAGGGAGAGGTTAGAAGGCAGCGGTGATCGGGGATTCGATGACAGGGTCCACACAGGGGGAGGGGAGGGTGCTCCCCACTAATTCGGGGAGGGCAGCAGACTTCCCGCAAGCGCCGGGGTCAGCAAGCAGCAGAGGGATCCTGCCCTCCCACGAGTGTCTGTGATTTGGGCATTTGCTCACCAGAGCACTTCTGAGCTCGGATCGGACTTCTCATTCACAAACATAAACCAGATTAAGAGGCTCTGCAAGGCTGCTTTGAAGTGGGTGCCAGTTGAAAGAATATTGAAAGCTGACTTCTCACCAGCTTAGCCAGGGCTCATGACAGTGGGCGACACAGACCTCCCTCCTGCCCGGAGAGCATGTGTCCACTCCCCATGAAGGTTGGCCTGTTGGCCCAGGTGTGGGGAGCGAGGCGGGGAGCGCGTCTGATGCAAAATAATCCATGTTGGTGGCAATGTCAGGTGATCAGCCAACAGCTCAGGAAAAATAAACTTTCCTCCTATGGCTGCCTCTTGTCACAAGGCTCTGAGGGGGAGGCTGACACAGGGCTGTCTATGTTTGCGCTCTGTAACTTCAGCCTCCAGGGTCATTGCTCAGGCCCCGTCGGCAGAGAAAAATGGTGCTGTGTTGGGGGCCTTGTCTGGCCTCGGGTTAGTATAGGCGGGTTGGAAGTACAGCTGGGTACAGATTCTGATTGTGAAGAAAATTGTCACCTCTTTTGTCCCTTGGCAACGTTGCCCAACGCCACGTAGGGTTTGTTTTTCTGTGCCCGGCTCACCATCTGTCTCAGGGTTCGCAATCCAACTTCTGGGATAATTCAGGCTCCGCACCCATGATTGGTGCTCGATCTGGCTTTTATTGACTCTGAACCCTCAGTTGGGAATGAGATGCGGCCGAGGACGCTCAGCCGTGTGGGCAGAGGGCGCTTGGAGTACAGGGAGCACCCTCCTTTCCACCGGGCCTTCCATCGGGCCAAGGAGGGGCTTACACACGGTGACACCGAGCTTGGAGTTAGAAGCCGGGGCTCGGGCCACGTCACCTCCCTCCGAACCCCAGCTTCCTCCCATGTAAAGGGGGGGCCCTTTGGCAAGCCTCAGTCTGTCGTGTGATGGCGGCATTGTCACCCACCACTCCTCACCCTCGCCGACAGGAGCTCTGTCCGGTGGAGGTACCCACCCTCTTCCAAGCCGGGCGTGGGCCCCATCCTCATGCAGGGGATAAACTCTGACGGCTTCTGTCAGCCTTGGCAGTCCTACTCCTCTGTCCGGTGAACAGCATTTGGGGTGAACAGGCATTTCAGGTCTGGCCGGCGAGGCACTACACAGTGTCTGCCGGGGGCTTCTGGAAAACCTCTTAAAAAGAGACTCAGGCACAGGGGCGCCCGGGTGGCTCAGTCGGCTAAGCGTCTGACTCTTGCTTTCAGCTCAGGTCTCGATCTTGCGGTTTCGTGGGTTCAAGCCCCGCATCAGGCTGTCGCGGAACTTGCTTGGGATTCTCTCTCTCCCTTTCTATCTGCCCCTCCCGCACTTGCTCTGTCTCTCTCAAAAATAAATACCTGAACTTTAAAAAGTTAAAAAAAAAAGAGAGACTCAGGCAGAGATGACTCTTTTCTTTGGCCTGGACATTGTCGGGACTGGATGGGACACCTGGGGTGGCACTGGCCACCTTGTGACAGTGACAGCCTGAGGACAGAGCTTGCGTGCCGGAGGCACAAGATCAGAGGGAGGGAAAGAACTCGGGTCCCTGCTGGGAGCTGCAGAGCCCCTGGATTTGCTGTCCCTGGCCCTGCCTGGCGGTGGGGCCTCTTGTTACTCGAGATAACCACACGCCCGACTTATCGTTGCAGCTGTTTTGGAGTGCAGGCCTCTGTCACTGGTAGGTCAGTGCATCCTAAGTGCCCTGCTCTTCTGAGAGTGGCCCCAGGCCATTTGTGCTCACCGTGAAGTCTGCGAGGCCCCTGCCCTAACAGGTATACTTTTTGTTCAACTGACTGAAAAGGCCTTTGGATTTGTCCCCGAGACAAAGTTAGAGGTGTTGGGTCCACGGGTTCTGATGTGCTGTCTCAGGTAAGCCAAGGAGTGGGGGAGATGGTCAGGAAGATGGAGAGCCTTGGCCAGCGTCTCCCAGAAAAATGTGAGCTGTTTATTAGTTTCTGCGTTCCCCAGCCATTTTTCATCGACTCACATTTGGGTACAGCATTGATTTTAATCTAAAGCTGTGAGTGCAGTAAAATCTCATTAATTCAGGCCTCACCAAGTTTGAAGTGATAATTTAAATTGGGGCCAGGCTGAGGGCTGGCTGGAGTGGGAGCAAGATGGAGAGCAAACTGTTTTTAAGGACTTTGGCTCACTAGGTGGATGTAACGAGATGTTTCCAATTATAAATGAACCTCATGTGTTCAAGTTCAGCGGGAACTGTACTTGAAATCAATCCATCAACAAATATTTATTGAGTGTCCCTTATGCACATGTCCCTGGCTGGAAGAACACGCTTTGTTAGAAGTTACTTTTAATCATCACCCATGCTGGAAAGCAATGAATTTCTTCAGGAAATGCAATTTCGTAAGCGTTCTGTGCTCCCGTGGGCAGCTGCCCTCCCCGTGTGTGCGTGTGCACTTGACTGCTGCTTGTGTCCCCTCTCCCGGGATGTGGATCCTCCTTCCCTTCAAGGTGTGTATACCTTGACGCTATTTCCGTCATCTTGAAAAAAGGACTCATCTCGACCCCATATTTTCCTTCACCGCCATCCCATTTCCCTGCCCCCCTTTACCTGCAATGTCTTCAGAGAGCTGTTTCCATTTGCGCCTGGCCTCCATCTTCCTTCAGACCCACTGAAATTCAGTCTTCCTCCCACACCCCATAGATATGGCTCCTTTCATGCCCACTGGGGCCCCAGGCGGCCCGACTCCATGGTCTGCCCTCAATCAGCAGTGGGGCGTGGTCTATCCCTCTTTCTCTGGAAACACTTTCTTTGTCCTCTGGGGTCAGCTCTTTCTAGGTGGTCTGCCACCGCATTGGTTGCTCTGTCTCAGTCTTCTTTGCCGGATTCTTCTGGTCTCTGCTGTTGGCGTCCCCGGCTTTCTCCTGGGTGAGGCACTGGATGTGGGCCACATGACCCCGTATCCGTGGCTGCCAGGCCCACTGTCCCCCTTCACTGCTGGCCATCCCTAGCTTCTTGATTCCCCACCTGAGGATGTCGCTCCCCAGGTGGGCTAAACTTCAGTTCTTCTTGAGAAATGTCAACTCCTTTCTTCTTGTTGCTCTGGGCAGAGCTCCTGGAGCTTTGAGTCTTCTCTTTACCTCATGCCCTCCATGGAATCCATCCTGTGGAAGCGCCAGTCGAAATAGGGTTGGGGTTTTTACACCTCCATGGCTACCCACTAGGCCTGAGCTGCCCTCTCGTGGGCCCTGGGGGGTGACTCCCCACCTCACCTCTCCCCCTGCCCTTGTGTCTCGCAGTCTCCCCTTTCCCGAGCAGTCCACGGGATCCTGTGAGGACCTCAGTCAGATCACTGCACTGTCCGGTTGAGCCTTTCTAGCCTTTTCTCTTACTCAGAGTACAGTCCCAAGTCCTCATTATGGCCTGAGGCCCCACATTCCTGTTCCCCCGCCTGGGTTGTCGCAACCACATGCCTCAGCTCAGAGCATCAACACTCGGTTTCCTCTGTTTTTGGAACTCCCTTCCCTCAGGTGTGTGCCTGACTTTACTCCTCCCTTTATGGGATCTCTATCCAGATGTTCCTACTTTAATTTTCTGCTGGGCAGTTTCATCTCCTGGCTTGTGGGGCATCAAGATGTGGAGTGTCTCTCACCCTCCAGAACAGATGACCGTCGAGTGTCGGGCTTTGGCTGTTTTGGTCACTGCTGCACCCCACAGCGCTCACTAAGTCCTCGTCAGATGAGCCAGTCAGTTCTTGCATTTGGACTGAACTGGCCAAGACACAAGAAGAGGACTTTAGGGAGCATCAGAGTGAAAACGAGCTGCGATCCTGTCTGGTGAGCTCACCGCGAGGTGCATCTGTGGTGAGATAGGCCTGGTAGATGTTTATTCACCGTGTCTGGCCAGGACCTGGGCTGGGTGCTGGGCATGAAGTGTGATTAGGCCAGACCTGGCTCCCACTGTCCTTGGAGGCCTGAGCTTCACCTCACGTGGAGGCCTTCTGCTGGCGTGCGTGTGCAGTGTGTGCATGTGTGCGTGTGTGTGTCAGGGAACAGATGATACACAAGTAAACACATGCATGGAAAGATGATTACAGAAAATGATAAGCTCCATGAAGGAAATAAATAAAGTGATAGAACAGTTACAGTGGGCTGGGGTCTTTAATACTGTGACTGCATTTTTAAAAATGTTTTATTTATTTGTTTTCAGAGAGAGACAGAGCATGAATGGAGGAGGGACAGAGACACACACACACACACACACACACACACACACACACACAGAATCTGTAGCAGGCTCCAGGCTCTGAGCCATCAGCACAGGGCCTGATGCGGGGCTCCAACCCACGAACCGTGAGATCATGACCTGAGCTGAAGTCAGTGCTCAACCGACTGAGCCTCCCAGGCGCCCCTGTGATTGCATGTTTTATCAGGTGTTATTATATAAGGTAAACTGCATGGATCTAATATGCTCTCTTGGGTGAGCTTTGGCCAATGTATGCATGCATATCACCTTGACACAGGGTACAAGTCCACCACTCTAGAAAGTCCTATGTCTCTCCCCTGTCAGGCCCGGAAGGGGTCCTGTAGATGACAGGTCAGGGGAGGCCTCTCTGGAGAGGCGGTCTCTGCGACTCGAAGGAGGAGAAGGCAGTGGCCACAGGAGAGCCAGACCTGATCACGTCCTGACGCTGGGAAACCAAGGGGCCCATGCGGCTGGTGGGGAGCAGGTAAGAAGGGACGGCGAGGAGGCCACATAAGGCCGGGTGCACCTGGCCTTCAGTCCACCTAAGCTCTTGGTGGCCCCTGGGGAGTACTACAAAGGTTGAAGTGCGGTGACCAGGTAAGGGGTGGTGCAGCTCAGACTGGGAAGTAGGAAGAAGTGGTCAGATTCCAGATGGACGTATGGATTTATTTTTTAAATTTTATTTTAATCCAAGTCAATTAACATATAGTGTAACAATGGTTTCAGGAGTAGAATTTAGTGATTCATCACTTACCTATGACACCCAGTGCTCATCCCAACAAGTGTCCTCCTTCACGCCCATTCCCCATCTAGCCCATCCCCCACTCACCTCCCCTCCTGCAACCCTCAGTTTGTTCTCTGTATTTAAGAGTCTCTTATGGTTTGCCTCCCTCTCTGTTTTAATCTTATTTTTCCTTCCCTTCCCCTATGTTCATTTGTTGTATTTCTTAAATTTCACATATGAGTGAAGTCACATGAAATTTGTCTTTCTCTGACTTATTTCACTTAGCATGATACCCTCCAGTTCCATCCATGTTGTTGCAAATGGCAAGATTTCATTCTTTTCGATCACCGAGTGATATTCTATTGAATATAGATATACCTTATCTTCTTTATCTATTCATCGGGCGATGGACACGCGGCTCTTTCCGTAATTTGGCTGTTGTCGATGGCGCTGCTATAAACATGAGGGTGCATGTGCCCCTTCGAGTCAGCATTTTTGTACTGGATATATTTTCAAAACCTGTTTCTTTCGAGATAATTTAGACCCACAAGAAGTTATGAAAATAGTACGGAGTCCCCGTGGACCCTTCCCGCAGGTCCCCCCAATGATGGCACCTCTCGGAGCCACAGTACTTATCCGACCCGGGAATCCGACATTTGCGCAATACCGTTAACACGCTGCTGACCTTACAGAAGTATCACCTGTGTTTGCGTGCACTCGTGTGTGTGTGTGTACGTGTGTGTGCACATACGCAGGTCTATGCTATGTCATCACGTGTGGATTCATGTGACTGCCGCACTATCGGGATGCAGAAGCGCCCGGCATTTGCTGTCATGGAAGAGGACGGCCGTTAGAACGCCAGGCAGCCTTGTGAGCTCCTTCCTTGTTTGTATTTTTCCAACAGGACGTGAACCATCATGGCTGTTGGGCGACGTGTGGGTTTTGCAGTGTGAAAGGCCCCCTCCGTGTCCAGGATGCTCTGAACTGCTGAACTCTTCTGGCCCTGGCACTCCGGGCAGTCACCTGACGCATCACCTTCCCTCCTGTCCGTCGGCGGGTGAGTGCCAGGAAATAGGTTTGGGGCTTTTGGCTCCTGTTCTCCCCTAATGTATGAGGCAGGCTTTATAAATGTGCCCTGTGGACGTTTACGTACCCGAGCCCTGCCGAACACGCGAGAACACCTTTGGAAGGCAAGGTGCTTTCACGTGGGGCTTGTCCGTGATGTCGGAAGCCGCTGGGACCAGGATTAACCCAGAGATAATAGATGCCCCCAATTCACTCTGGGTGTGGAAACACCAAGGCAGGAGGTCCAGGAATTCAGGGGTGGTTTTCCGAATCTCTGCTTTTGAGACTCGGGACCCAGTGTCCTGTCTCTGACATTTACTTGCAGTGTGACCTCGGCTGTCACTCAGCTCCGTCTGCTATGGCTTCCTCATCTGCCACGAGGGCTGGTCATACTCTCCTCAGGTTGTTGTGGGGCCCAAAAGAAGTGAGTGTGAAAGCGTGTGGCCCACAGGAGGTGTTCAGCAAGCGCGAGCTGCTTCTAAACGGGCCTCCATTTAAAATGTTCTTGGGGCGCCTGGGGGGCTCAGTCAGCTAAGCGCCAACTTCGGCTCAGGCCGTGATCTCACGGTTCGTGGATTCGAGCCCCGCGTTGGGCTCTGTGCTGACAGCTCAGAGCCTGGAACCTGCTTCGGATTCTGTGTCTCCCTCTCTCTCTGCCCCTCCCCTGCTCGTGCTGTAAAATAAACATTAAAAAAAAATGTGTGTTTTTGGTGCAGGAGAGAGGTAAAGAGATGCTAACCTCCTGGTGCTAACCTGCTGGGGTCTCCGGGCGTCTCCGGGCGTTTCCTGGTCTGGGGTCGGCAGAGGCCTCCCTCCTCCGGCTCAGCAACCTGATCACTGAAGCCCAAGGTCACCAGCTACTTAAAGTTCATCTCCAGGCAGAGTCCGGCTCTTCTGCAGGGCACGAACCTCCCACAATGAGGAAGATTCATACTTGCTTGTTCCCTCTGTGAAGTCCAGGCCGTGTGGATGCTGTGCCCACCCACCCCCGTGCATCAGCCCAGGGATCCCCACGGGGCCAGCGCCCCCGCATCTCCCTGGACAGGAGGGGGGTGGAGTCCATCGCTCAGTGATATGCCGAGCATACCTGGCTCCAAAGCCCCAGCCCCCGGCTTCCTGCACCCCAGACAGCGTCCCTAGTGGTCGTCCTCGCTTGCTGGGCCCCGTGCATGTGCCCCTCTGGGCGTTGGAGTCCCTGCGGGACCCTGGGGAAAAGAAGGGAGGCCTGCTCCGTGGCCTGGGTGGGAGTTTGCCGGCGGGGTGGCGGTGAGTGGGCTGGGAGTGCATCAGCCGGAGGTCTCCGGTTGCGCTGTCGTGGGCAGGGACGGCCTTGCCGAGTCCTTGCTCTCTGGGGAGCGAGGCAGATGTATCGCCCGCCCAGGCACGGTGAGGGCCTGCGGAACGCCCGCCTTCTCTGTGCCTCATTGAACTCTCTCTCTTTTTAAAATGGAAACTGTTTTTATGGTACTTTTTCCCCCTGATTATAAAAATGATACATGATCATTGTAAAGAATTCAAACCGCACAGGAAAGCATAAAGATGAAAATTAAAACCCCTCCAGTTCTCTCCATGGAGGGGTAGCGTTGTGGTCGGTCTTCGGCTGCCTCTCGCTGCGCTATGCACACAGACGCCCTATTGTACGAGCAATTTTGCATAAATGGGAACCTTACAGTGTGCCGTTCTGGAACTTGCTATTTTTCCACCCAATAATGTGGTAGAGGCATTTCTCTAAGTCAAAAAATGTAAAGTTACACCAGCGTTTTAAATGACTGCACTGCGTTGCGTTGTGTGGGTGTCCCTTAATCTAACTGGCCAAGTCTCTTTCGTTGGGGATTTAAGGATTGTTATTGGTGGGGGGACATTTTCTGGCGTCAACACACCACTTCGTACACACATATTGTGAACGTGTCTGATTATGTTGCCAGGCACAACAACTCACAGATGATTAATCACTGTCCGATTGTGCCAGGCTGGCCTCCAGAAAGTTGACCATTTTACACGCCCATCAGGGGGGTAGGAGAACACCTGTGTCAAATGTTAGCGCTACTGGCCCTCGCTCGTTGTGATCTCATTTCTCACTAGCTTTTCTCTTGACGCTTCTCTTGAGGTGAAGCATCTTTTCATACGCTCCTCGGATGTTTTCTGGAAATATCTTTGCCCCCTCTGAGCTCTTTGTTCTTTTCATACTTCTCTGCAAACCGCTGGATTGCTCAACTGGTGAATTAACTCAAAGCCTCTGTAAACCGTCCACTCCATCGCAAGCATTCCTTGACGGGAGGGAGGTGAGCCAGTCAGGGGTGACGGGCTATTTCTCCAGGCTTGTGGGCCCCAGCGAGCCTGGCGAAAACCCCATCGCGTGGAGGTTCTGCTCTGCTGAGGTTCCCAGGGCCTGACAGGGGCCCCTTATGCTGTTGACTGCAGCTGGAAGCTTCTCAGCTGATCTGTTAGGGCCTATTCAACCTCTGGCCCCACGTGGCTTCTGTGGGGTCACCTTGGGTTGCTGCTCTGCTTGTTTTCCAGTAGGAAAACACACCTCACCTGTCAAGCGCTTGCCCAAAGTCAATTTTTGAGATGATTTAAAGCAACGTATCCTAACGCAGGTCGGCACACAGGCAGCTCCGTGCAGAACCAGACAGCCCTGCCCATGGGCGAGCCAGGTGGCCCTACGTGTGGCTCGGTTTGACAGTTGCCAAGCAGGAAAAGGGAACCGAAAGCACCAATTTATAGTTATGAATGCAGGGGTGCGTGCACAGCAGAGGCAGACCAAGATTGGTTGAGTGAGGGAGGGATGAGCACATGTTGGGGACCGGGAGCTGGAGGAGACTTGACGGCTCGTCTCCCTTTGTTCTTTCATCTAAAGCTTGGAAAATGGGGCTCAGAGAGGGGAGGCAGCCCAGGGGCCGGAGTTGGCCCTGGACAGAGACCTCATGCCTCCTCCTCCTCCATTAAGTTCTGCTTGACTTCCACTGTGCTTGTTCTCAGGTTCCAGAATTTGGACTGTCCATCCCGTGAAGTGTGGGTCGCCGATCGTCATCAGGGAAGATCAGTGGCCTGATGTGGGGACAGGTCACAGCCCAGACTCTCCTCCTTGGTTGCCGATCGTCATCAGGGAAGATCAGTGGCCTGATGTGGGGACAGGTCACAGCCCAGACTCTCCTCCTTGGTCCCAGGGGATGCCTTGGATATGTCTCTGGGTTAGCTCTATGCCAGCTTGTCCATCCTGGGGGCCGCCCCGACTCTTCCAACATGCACAGTGATGCCCAGCATCTTACTGGAGTGTGGACCGAGTCTGCGTCCCAACAGACACAGGCCTGAAGGGCTCCCCCTGTCCACCGTGATCAATTGTGCTCATTTGGTTACTTACTTGCTTCTTCTTTTAACCTCCGTGCAGGGAACGTGCCCAGCTTGCTCAGTGATGTAACCCAGCACCGAGAACAGTACCGGCCCGGCATCCAGAAGGAGCCCAAAGATGGCTGAATAATGGAGGAAGTGTACTGGGCTTTTTGTCTGCTTTTCTCTCTTTTGCCCTTTCAAGGGTGGAAGTTGTGACCTTCCTCTTCCGGCACACTGCTCTTGGAAGCTGAGCAGAAAGACCCTAGACTTCCCTACAAGCTGGGAAGGTTGAGAGAAAACCGCTAGCTCCACTGCAGGCCATGCCCCCAAGGCGGGGGGTTATCTGCGTTTCAACCCAAGACCTACTATTCTTGTGGAGGTTGGCTCCCGGCAGACCGGCTCCCAGCCTCTCTTTGCTCATCTGCACAATGCGGCTGGGCTGGGAGCATCTGGCTCCCTCCTCTCAGAGCTCTAGAGCCCCATGTCTTGGGGGGATTCTCAGCTTTGTTTATTAGCTGTTTCACCTTGAGAAAGTCACTTCATCTCTTTGTGCTTCGATTTAACCTGGTGCAAATGGGGCCAATAAAAGTAACTGCCTTGTAGGGTTGGGTAAGACCGTGCATGCAAAGTGCCCACTTCCATCTGTGTCTCGATGGCCCGGGATCCCTGAGGTGGGAATGACAACGATCGGTGTTCTAGCAGGAACACTTGGTGACCATCTCTTGTACACCAGCCATCTGACTTGCTTTCTTCTAGCCTCTACAAGCCGTTCTTGTTGACCCAAGAGGAAAAGGGGCCACAGAGAAGGAATTTGCCCAAGGTCACTGGCCTGGTTTCCTACCGCTGCCGTGGCAGATGACCACATGTTTATCAGCTTAAAGTGGCATCCAGCTATTGCCTCATAGTCTGCTGGGCTCTGCTGGTCTCAGGATGCTGAATTCCAGGGGTGAGCAGGGCTGCATTCTTGTCTGGGGAAGATCCCACTTTTAAGCTCGTTCAGGCTGTTGGCAGAAATCAGTTCCACGTGGGTGTAGGGCTGAGGTCCTGTTCTTACTCACTGGGGCTTGGGGGAACATTCTCAGCTTCAGGAGGCCACCCGCACCCTCTGGCTCATGGCCCCCTTCAGGCCAGCATCGGCGGTGGGGTCCTTCTCCTGCTTCAAACTTCTTTTCCCTTCCTGCTGCCTTATTGCCCGCCTTCTTCTCCCCCTGCACCTCTGCCTTCCTCTTCTGCTTTGAAGGGCTCGTGTGGTTACATTGGCCTCATCTGGATAATCCACAATACTCTCCCTATCTTTAAAGTCTCAGCAGACCTAGTTATCTTAATGCCATCGGCCAAGGCCATTTGCAGCCATACCTAGTCTTGTGTTTGATTGATAATCGGTGGCTGGGAATCTTGGGGGAGATCTTTAGAATTCTGCCTTCGCTGTCACCCAGAAAGTAAGTGGTGGGGCAGGGCTCAAGCTCTGTTCTGTGACCGTGGAACCCATGCTCCTTTCTACCACCCAGTTTGTCTCTGCACCCAGCTTGAGTTCATGTTAAGCCCGTAACTATCCTTTGCGGTAGATACTGTAGCTCCCTCTTGAGTTTGGTCCCCAAACTACACCCTCCTGTGAGTTTCCATCCTAATAGGTGTTGGGTCCATTCTAGGATGAAGTGTTGGAATTGGGCCATATGCTTTTCTTCCCCCAGCGGACTCCAAACTCCTGGAGGGCGACATGCCAAGACTTGCAAGTTGTTCACTACATCACTTTTCCTTTCTGTCTCAGAGCTGAACACCTGGTCACCCAGATAAAAACAAAACTTTCCGTCTTCGCGTGCAGCTAGAAGTGGCCTTATGACTAGCTTCTGGCCAAAGAGCTGTGAAGGGAAATGAGTTATACACTCTCCATGTCAAGCCCATACAGGGGAGAGGTGTGCCCATGTCCCACCCCTTTGTCCCTCGTGAAAAGAGGTGGTGCACCATCTTGGATTGTGTGGGCAGCGCATCTGCCAGAGGGGTGGACCAACCCATGAGAAGAAGCGTGGGTCTTTCACTCTGTGGATCTGCCATCCGTCCCTGGGCGGCTGGTGTCGGGTCTGTTGCATAGCGGAAAAATAAACCATCTTGATTATGCCACCGTACTTTTTGGCTCCCTAGTACAAAGTGAAAATTTTCACTCTCAAACAGCAATATCCAGATTGTTGACATGTTATACATGCTAATATGCCTTTCAGGTGCTCCCAATAGCGCCTCTCCTGGGATGAATCAATGAAGCACAGTATTCAAGGTAAAAATATCTTGCGTGTTCCACTGCATTTTTCTATTGGATGTGATAACCCCTTTTTGTTCCTGTTCGCTGGTGAAGCTAGGATGAAGAGATGGGAGAGAAGGGATGTTCCTTGATGTCTCTGGGCCGTAAGGGGTGGTCAGCCTCTAACTCAGGTTCTCTTGGTGGCTCAGACTTTATGGGGATATCAAAGCTGGTGCCCCTCTTGGCTCCCGACCCCCCTTGACATTTCCTTTAGCTCCCAGCAGTCAGGCCGGGGCTGGGCCGTGTTCCTGTGTTGAGTGGGGTTGTGAGGATACAGTCCACCTGGGGTTTGCAACCTTTGGTTTTTGACAGCATCGCCAACATGGCCATATCCTGGCAGAGTCCCCAGGCAGATGGGAGCAGTGTCCACAGAGCATTTGCAGGTCCCCAGCGCTGGGTGGAGGGGCCTGGCTGGGCCTGTCGGTTCCTCTGGGTGCAGCTTTGTTGTTCTAAGATAGGCTGCGATGCTGCACCAAGCCCCAGGCCCTTCATTTTATTTTATTTTATTTATTTTATTTTTTAAAAAATATAACTTATTGTCAAGTTCGTTTCCATGTAACACTCAGTGCTCATCCCAACAAGTGCCCTCCTCCATGCCCATCACCCATTTTCCCCTCTCCCCCACCCCCATAAACCCTCAGTTTGTTCTCAATATTTAAGAGTCTCTTGTGGTTTGTCTCCCTCCCTCTCCTCAACTATTTTCCCCCTTCCCCTCCCCCATGGTCCTCTGTTAAGTTTCTCCTGTTACACTTATGAGTGAAAACACATGGTATCTGTCCTTCTCTGCCTGACTTATTTCACTCAGCATGACACCCTCGAGGTCCATCCACGTTGCCACGAATGGCCAGATTTCATTCTTTCTCATGGCCATGGAGTATTCCATTGTATAGATGAACCACATCTTCCTAATCCATTCATCAGTTGATGGACATTTAGGCTCTTTCCATGATTTGGCTATTGTTGAAAGTGCTGCTGTGAACATTGGGGTACAAGTGCCCCTGTGTATCAGCACTTGGGTAAATTCCTAGCAGTGCTATTGCTGGGTCCTAGGGGAGTTCTAGTGTTAGTTTTTGAGGAACCTCCACACTGTCTTCCAGAGCGGCTGTACCAGTTTACATTCATTCCCACCAACAGAGTAAGAAGGTGCCTGTTTCTCCACATCCTCGCCAGCATCTATAGTCTCCTGAGTTGTTCATTTTAGCCACTCTGACCAGTATGAGATGGTATCACAGTGTGGTTTTGGTTTGTATTTCCCTGATGATGAGTGACGCTGAGCATTGTTTCATGGGTCTGTTGCCAAGCCCTTTGTTTTAATGCTTGCCTCATCTCTGCACATACCCCCAGTTCTGAGAGCCAGGCCCTTCCGTCCCTGGTCATCCCAAAGAAAATTGCTAAGGCCCTAGGGCTTTCCGTATTGGCTACCTACTTTCAGAAATGCATTATTGTCAAAACTCCAAGTGCCAGGTGTTAAATATGTAACAATTACTCAACGTATTTAATTGCAGGATTAATACTGAGACACACTAAAGTATTTAAGGACACATTAAAGGTATTATTTTAAAACTGTGATTAACACCGATTTTGGAGCATTTTGGAAGGCTAATTAAATGACTGAAAATCACATTCTGGCATTACAATGTTTGCTCAACAAAAGCATTTGTGGAAATTAGGTGTAATTCAACCACCTCATTATACAATTGATTGTTTAATTCTGTCTACGGGCGTTTGAGGTCATAGGATGAAATAGTGATTTCTAGAGCATGGTTGGGCTCTAGCACAGGTCTCCCCTCTCTATAGGGTGCTGTCTTCTTCAGCCACTTGTCCCCCCTTCCGTCCTTCACCAGTCATGCTGAACTTCTACCTCTCTCCCCCACTCCCCTAACCATGCTTCTTTGGACCTCAGTGCATTTGCGCCTCCTCTTCTCTCTGCCAGTGTGATCATCATTACTGCTGCTCCCTAGATTTGTCTGACTCTTCCCACAGGCACGCGGTAGATTGCGCTCCGCTGCCCATCCCCTGGAAGGTAGGCAGTCCTGGTAACTTGCTTTCACTAAAGTAACGTGGGCAGACGGACATGTGTCGCTTGTGGGTAGATTTCACAACCTGTGTGGAATTTACCCCCTTCCTTTCTCTTTGCCATGGCAACTGGAGCTTTCCAGCCAGTGGCTTCTCCATCAACCTTGGGTCTTGAAGTGAGAAAGATGCTTCAGTCTACCCGCTGATGCACAAGAAGTATAAATTAGGAACAAACTTTTATTGCTTTATGCCACTGAGACCTGGGGGTTTTGTTTTGCAGCATAATCGAATGTCTCGGGCAGATACCGTCAGGGACGCTTCCTTCTGATTTTCCTTTGGCCGAAGTCTTCTGACCTTTCAGACTCTTCTCAAGTATCCTGTCCTCAGAAAGGTTCTCTTTGTCTACCTCCCCCACAGCCACTCTTGATACTTCCGATTCATTTCCTTCATAGCACTTAAGGCCATCTGATATTATTTTATTTATCTACTTATTGCATTTCATTATTTCTAAGATGAACATTTTTCACATGAACATTATTTCTGAAATTAAGATGGATCTTATGGTCCATAGTGTGTTATGAAAGCCATGACGCGGTCGAATTGTCCTTGCGTGCACGAGCCTCAAAATGCCTAGCATCCAAGCCTGGCATTCCTTTCTGCGGTGAACACATGTAACTGACATGGAACTGACAGTGTCAGCATACTGGAAGATTCTGGATTGGACAGTGAGCCCTGTTATAACCTCTATGAATGTCATGGTTGTAGGAGGGGAGTGAATGATTTGAGCAAATCATTCCTGTTTAGTAACACTGCTGAAGTGGGAACTGAGGCAGAAAAACTGTATATACCTCTGCTGAGAGCCTGGTGCTTATGACTTTTAATCCTTTTATGCGTTCTTTAAAGAAATGCTACATCATCAGCGCTATGGATGACTGCACAGAGAATGAGAGAGTGTGGAAAAAACCCAGACATTGATGAGTCTGAGTTGAAAAGTGATTCAGAGGAGTTGGACTCAGCATAAAGAAGTTTGAGGAATAACAACCAATTTATTTCCCTTGTATTTTCATTTTTATGTATGCACAATAGTAATATGTGATAAAAATCTGTCTAATTAAGTCTCAAAGAACCCTTTCAATAAGTAAAATTAAAAATTCTAAGCGATAAGAAAGCATTGTGTCATGGTTTAATTGGAAGCTTATTTTTCTTTCATAGCGGAACAAAAAATAATGGTGCTTCTTGCAATTGTGTGTCTTAGAGTTGATGAAATGTGGTATTTCTGTCTGAGACTGCTCTTATCACAAAGACATCTGCTGTGTCATTCAATTTAATTTCAGTTGAGTTTAAAGAAGGCCTCTGGCCACTTAGAAAGTTGAGTCATTTGGACTCAGAGGCCCCTGTGATTTTAAATTTGCCCAGCCCTGAGTGGGGAAGAGCGAGTCTTGCTTCTGACCTCCCCTGGGCATCTGCCCTTGGGTGGGACCAGGCCCCTCGACATCAGAGGAACGTCCACCCCCAAAACTTGGGCATGTCTGTGTCACCAGCCATAATTTTTCTGCTGAATTCGTGAATTACCTGTACTTTTATTAAATTAATATTTTTCTTTTGAAACCTTTTTCTCCCAATAATTATAGACTCAAAAGTAGAGGTGCTGCTGGCCATCCAGTTTCCATGGCAACATCTTAATAACTCTGTACAATATCAGAAGTAGGAAACTGACATTATACATTGCAATTAATTACGCTGCAGACCTTATTCAGATTCCACCAGCATTCACCTGCACTCGTGTGGGTGTGTGTGTAGGTCTGTGCAATTTTATCCTATGTGGACCTTGTCAAGATACAGCTGCCTCTGCTTCCCCTTTATGACCTCACTTTACTGTTTTTCCCTAACCCATCCCTTGCCCCCGGCAACCATGTTCTCCATCTCTACAATTTTGTCATTTTGAGAGTATTACATAAAAATTGAATCATATGAGACACTGGGGAAATAAACTATGTTAGGACACACAAGAAAGAAGAGAGGCTTCAGGAGAAATCAACCTGCCAACACCTTGAGCTTAGACTTCCAGCCACCAGAACTTTGAGTAAGTAAATGTCTGTCGTTTAAGCCAAAAAAAAAAAAAAAAAAAAAAAAAAAAAAGTAAAAAGAGGTCATCGTAAATATTAAAAAAAAAATTGAATCATATGGTACACATTATTGGCTTTTTGTCCTCAGCACAATGCCCTTGAGATTCATTCAAGTTGTGTGAATCAGGTGTTTTCTGTTTTGTTTTTTGTTTTTGCTTAGTAGTATTCCATGGTGTAGATGCACCAGAGTTTATTGAATCACTCACCTATTGAAGGACATTTGGGTTGTTCCCAGTTGTCGGCTGTTGCAAATAAGGCACCTACACACATGCATATACAGGTTTGTATGTGAAAATAAGTTTTCATTTCTTGGGGAGAAACTCGCAAATGTGCAGCTGCCAAGTTGTCTAATAAATGCATGTTTAATTCCATAAAAAGCTGCCAGAATGTTTTTCAGAGTGTCCAGTTGCTCATATGGGTGGCCACGTGTGGGTGACCTAGTTTACCTACATCTCTTCCGGGATTCGGTATTGTTGGTATTTTCAGTTTTAGCTACTCTGATAGGTATGCAGTGGTGGTTTTAGTCTTCATTCCCTGATGGTGTTGAGCGTCTTCTCATGTGCTTTTAGACCATCTGTTTGTCCTCTTGGTGGAGCAGCTATTCATGTCTGATGCCCATTTTCTAACTGGATTTTTTTGAACCATTCAATTTTGAGAGTTCTTTATATGTTCTAGATACTACTATTTTAATCAATATATGACTTGCAAATATTTTTTCCAGTTTAAAAAAAATAGGTAATTTGGAGTAGTTTAAGGTTCACGTCAGAATCGAAAGTACAAAGATTTTCCATATACTCCTGACTCCCACATCTATGTGACCTTCCCCACTATCAATACTCCCCACCAAAAGGGGACATTTGTTACAACTGATGAACCCTCACTGATATATCATCATCACTTAAAGTCTATAGTTTAAAATAAGGTCACCCTTGGCATTGTGCATTCTATTATTTTGGGCAAATGTATAATAATATGTATTCATTAATATAGTATCATAAAGAGTATTTTCACTGCCTTCAAAATCCTCCGTGCCCCACCTGTCCATCCCTCCCCTCTAACCCTCAGCAATCGCTACCATTTTTTTTTTTTTTACTGTCTCTATAGTTTTACCATTTCCAGAATGTCATATAGTTGGAATCATACAGTGGGTAGCCTTTTCAGATTGGCTTCTTTCACGTAGTAACATGTGTTTCAGTTTCCTCCATGTCTTTTCATGGCTTGAAGCTCAGTTCTTGTTAGCACCGACTAGTATTCCATTGTCTGGATGTACCACGGGTTTATTCATTCACTTACCCAAGGACATCTTGGGTGCTTCCAAGTTTTAGCAATTATGAATAAAGCTGCTATAAATATCTGTGTGCAGGGTTTTTTTTTTTTTTTGTGGGCATAAGTTTTCAGCTCTTTTGGGTAAATACTAAGGAGCATGATTACTGGATTATTTGTAAGACTATGTTTAGTATCATAAGAAACAGCAAAGTATCTTTGCCCAGTAGCTGTACCTTTTGTGCTCCCACCAGCGATGAGAGTTCCTGTTGCTCCACATCCTCGCCAGCCTTTGGTGTTGGCAGCGTTCCAGGTTTTGGCCATTCTAATACGCATACAGTAGCATCTCGTTGCTTTAACTTGCAATTACCCATTGACATATGGTGTTGAGCATCTTTTAATATGCCTACTTGCCACCTGTATATCTTCTTTGGTGAGGTGTGTCTTAAGGTCTTCAGCTCATTTTTTTTAACTGGGTCATTTGTTTTCTTATTGTTGAATTTTAAGAGCTCTTTGTGTGTTTTGGATAACAGCCTTTATCAGATGTCTTCACAAATATTTTCTCCCCACATGTAGCTTGTTTCTTCATTCCCTTGCCATTGTCTTTCACAGAGCAGAAGTTTTTAATTAAAATGTTTTTAATTTTAACGAAGTCTGGCTGATTGGTTATTTCTGTCATGGATGGTGCCTTTGGTGTTTTATCCACAAGGTCATTGCCAAACACAAGGTCATGTAGGTATTCTCCTATGTTATCTTCCTGGAGTTTTATAGTTTGCATTTTGCATTTAGGTCAATGATTCATTTTGAGTTAATTTTTGTGAAGAGTTTAAGGTCCATGCCTAGATTCATTAAAAAAAATTTTTTTTTTGCATGTGTACGTCAAGTTGTTCCAATACCATGTGTTCAATAAAGCTTCTTTTTCATCCTCTTGAGAGTCTTTTGCAGAGCAGAATATTTAATTTTAATAAAGTCTAATTTATTCAGTTTTTTCTTTTATGAATTGCATTTTTGGTGTCATATTTAAGAACTTTTTGCCTTCACCTTTGGTCCCAAGGCTTTTCTCCCATATTTTATTCTAAAAATTTTTTTAAACTATAAAAGAATTTTTTTTAATTTTTTAAAATTTATTTATTTTGAGAGAGTGAGCGAGTGGGGGAGGGGCAGAGAGAGAGAGAGAGAGAGAGAGAGAAAGAGAGAGAATCCCAAGCAGGCTTTGTGTAGTCAGCACAGAGCCCGACATAGGGCTCAAACCCCACGAACCATGAGATTATGACCTGAGCCAAGATCAAGATGCGTAACTGACTGAGCCATTCAGGTGCCCCTCTTCTAGAAGCTTTATGGTTTTACATTTGACATTTAAATCTACGATCCATTCCAAGTTATTTTTTGTATAAGGTGTGAGGTTTAGCATAGATTTTTTTTTCTTTTTGCCTAAGACATCCAATTGCTCCAGTATCATTTGTTGAAGAGATTATCTTTCCTTCATTAAATTGCTTTTGCACCTTTTCCAGAATCAGTCAAGCATATCTGTGTGGGTCTATTTCTGGGTTCTTTATTATGTTCTATTGATCTGTGTGTTTATCTCCATCAATACCAGTGTCTTGATTACTATAGCCATATAATAAGTCTTTAGATAGTATGATTCCTCTGCCTTTATTCTTCTTTTTCAAAATCATCTTAGATGTTCTGGTTCATTTAGATTTCCGCAGAGCCTTTGAATAAAATTAATATTTCTAAATTGGCTATTAAGTCTATTGAAAAGGGAAACATGAGTTTGATCTTTTAGCTATAGCTGTACTAAGTCGCATTAGAATAAAAATATGACTACTACAATTTAAAATATTTATTTGCAAGTCACGTGAAATGGTCTCTTGGACCACCGGATGCGTCCAGACCCTCATCTCCCAGCACCGCTGCACTGGGAGGCAGGCTCTCCCTGCAATGCTGGCTGTGCCCTTCTAGAACTGCCTCCGTGGTGGCGGACTGGCTGCGCAGCAGTCATCTGTGCCGTGGCTTGCAGCTTCTGGGTTAACCCAAAGGTCAAGCTCGGACCAACTGCGAGGCCCTGTATAGGCGAAATGAACCAGTTCTTCCCTCGGCCTATTTGAGTGTCAGATGGAAAGAATCGGGAATTGGCAGTGGGAATAGGGTGAAAGCCATGAAAAAGCAGAGACACGAGGGCGTGAGGTGCACAGAAAGCAGTAGACACCCGTGTGAAGAGTATGCTGTTCCCCATGGTGGGAAGCACTGGTGAAGCACTGGTGTGCCTCCTCTGGCCTGGCAGCGCTCAGGGAAGTGGGGGAACTAGACAACCAGGCATTCCAGAGCTGTCCTAGGTTCTGAACAGTCCTCTTCCCTTGGTAAGACCTCAAGTCCACGGTTGGGATGGCCTGGGTCCTCTTCTTCAACAATGCCTCCATGTCTAAGAGAGTGGTTCCAAAGCCTGGAGTTCAAAGAAACTGTGGAGTGCAAGATGACTTTGGGTGGCACAGAGGCTGGAGCTGAATAATGATGCATTATCCCAGCATCCCAGCCTAGACTGCTAGGTCCTTAACACTTGGCTCCTCTTATCCCCCTTTTATTTTTTTACTTTTTAAAATGCTTATTCGCTTTTGAGAGAGACACAGAGCGTGTGTGGGGGAGGGACAGAGAGCGAGGGAGACACAGAATCGGAAGCAGGCTCCAGACTCCAAGCTGTCAGTACAGAGCCCGATGCGGGGCTCAAACTCACAAACCATGAGATCACGACCTGAGCCGAAGTCAGACACTCAACCGACTGAGCCACCCAGGCGCCCCCCTCTTATCCCCTTTTAACAAAGAGAGGTGGCCTTGGCTTTAGAGCTCCTGATGAGAATTACTCTTTTCAGGTAGATTTTCATTACAGTGTTGTCTTCATTGTAGTTTTTGATAGTCATTTGCTCACCTATTTTTTTTTCTCCTTGAACACTGCCTAGTATAAAGTACAGGTTCAAATTCTTAGCCAATGACTAACTGAATGAATTGGACGTGTTTTTTTTTTTCATAATTCTTTGATTTTTTTGGGTCTTTTTTACTCCCTCTGACTCTGAGCTCCATGAAGGCAGGGACGGACTGTGCTTTGCTTTTCCTTCACCATTTTGTTCCTAGGGCCAAGCAAAGTGCTGGGACAGGAAGTCCTTGAACGCGTGACTATCACTTGTCTTGGTTAGTGAGCAGACAGGTGAATGAGGAAGGCACTGGGAAGTCAACACTAACAGCCTGGCCTTGCTCTCTGTCTTGGCTCCTGTAGGAAGCTGATGTAACTGGCTAGTGTGGGCCCAGTGCACTGTCCACGTCAGAAACTTGGCTGGCCACTCCTTCCTCGAAAGCCTCTTTGCGAGGGCGCTGGTCTCTGCACTGATTGCCTTGCACACACCCTGTCTTCCTCCTTCACTCCCATCATAGCCGGCCTGGCCCTACCTGCCTCCCCTGATTTCACACCCACCTGGGACTTCGCCGCTGGCCAGGAGAAAACCATTCATAGGGTCTGGACACCGAGTCCTGCCTCAGGGTCCCACTGAATGGGGGACCAGAGTGGGGCCTGGTCAGCTTTTCTTTTTGACTCTGTTCAGCTGGATCAAGAGTCTGAGTTTTAATTTTACTTTCTCTATTTGCTGGTTTCTAATCATCTGCCGTGTACGGAGGACGGTACTGCCAGCCTGGCTGAAGACTTCTTGAAAAGAAAACTCCCAACCAGGTCGGACACATTCGTGTTGTCAGCAAGACTGTTACCCTCCTTCAGAAGAAAGGTCAACAAATAATTTCAGCTTTGTTTAAAGCCTGTTTAATGGATTCTATAAAATGCTCTAATTACCAATGATTATCCGTGGAAGTGCTTGCCAGCTTTTTAAAGCCTTTCTACACCCATTTCACTTTGTTCACACAGAGTTCAAGTTCTCTGGCGTACTTAAGCAAGAGGAGGCATTTCTTTTCTTATTTTTTTCTTAAATCGTGTAATTTGGAGTGTTGATAAGGCATGCAGGCTCTCTCTCCTCTTGGTCTGAAGCAGAGAGCTTTCCCCCTACTTTTTATCTTGTTGCCCAATAAGAAATGAACTGCCATTTACATGACAGGGAAGTTCTTCTTATCAAACAAACTTTAATTGCCTTCTGGTTTAGTCCGAATCTCACGCCGTGTCTCATTTGAGCCCCGTCGCGGGGGGACTGGCGGGTCCACCTGGACTGGATTCTCAGCCTCGGCTGCACTGCGGACATTTCGGCGGGATCATTCTCTTTTGATGCCGTGTAGCAGCGTCCCTGGATGCCACCCACTGGACGCCAATAGCACCATACCCCCCGTTGCGACAACCAACAATGTCCTCAGACGTTGCCAAATGTCGCCTGGGGGTCAAAGTCATCCTTGGCTAAAAACAGTTTTTAGAAGAGGAGGCTGAGGCTCAAAGGCCTTGCCCAAGGCCCATCGTCGGGGCGCCGCGGGGCTGCTACCTCCTGGCACCGACGGGCCACGGCAGCCCCCAATCCAGCAGAGTGCGCCGCCCCGGCTCCGCGTCCCTGCCTGTCCTGCGGGCACGTCCAAAGCGAACGCCTCTACTCGGCAAAGCTGCCTCGCGGAGGTTCAGTGTTCCCTGCTCTGTCCTTCCGCTTCCGAAGCCTCAGCTCTCGGGGGTCCGCTCTTCGCTGCGCCCAGCAGAGGACGGCGGGCAGGGGGCTCTCAAGCCGCTCGGGCGCCGGCGCCCCGTGAGCTCGCGTGGCTGCGGCCCTGGGCACGAGGGGCAGGAGGGGCCCCACCGGCCGGCGGCGAAGCCACCGATGGCGCCCGCGGCCCCGGGAGCGTTCCGCACCCCTCGTGTGTTCCCTGTCCCGCCGGAACCGCGGCCCCGGGCTCGCCGCTCACCGCGTGGGGCGCGACCGCACCCGTGCACCGTGACGCGCCCCCTCCGCCGGCCTTCTGGCGCGCGGGCCGCGGAATCGGGCGACGGCTCCACGGCGTGGGGGGGCGGGCGGGAGTGCGCCTGCGTGGCGAGCGTGAGGGGCGCATGCGTAGCGCACGGCTTTGTGTGCGTGGTACGGGTACCGGCGCATGCGCGTGTGGTGATGGCTGCTGCTGCTGCCGCCCGGGGCCGAGGTGCTCTCAAGGTGCATGCTTTGGAAATGCTGGATTGAACAAGTAGAGCAGGATTCTTTAATTGCGGGACTTCTCAGAGCCATTAGCTGCTAACGGGCCCTGTGACTTTCACAGAACGATACCGGATGTAACCGTTGCCAAAGTCCTCTGACCACAGGACCCTTTTTCTTCTCATGGGGTATTTCGTGTCGCCGCTCACACGATATTCCTTGGGGAAAGTGTCATCCAGATGGGAAGGCGGCCCTGATTCCCCTTCGTTGGCCAGTTCTAAGGGGGCTCTGGGACTAGGAGGGTTAAGAAGGGACCCAGTAGGGAGACCCCACCGCCCCTTGGGTTTGATGGCTCCCGAGTGGCCGGATTGTGGGCAAGACCCTGGAGAAGAGAAGGTCTTCCCAGAGGTGTGGCGGTGAGTCCGGACGACCTGCCGCGCCTGTCCACGTCGGTGGCCGTGGCAGTGAGCGGGGTGGCCGCAGGAGACGGGGCCTGGGGTGGGTGGCCGGGGGGAGCCCCGAGGGCGGGGCGTCCACCCTCGCCCTCCTCCTCCGAAACTCGGGAGGAGAGGTGAAAGGGGCCAGAGCGCAGGAAGAGAAGGGAAAACAGAAGTTTCCATTTGTACCGGATGGTTTTGTTTTTTTATCTGTTTGCAAATGTTCAGTGTGATGGTTTGAAACCCAGCCGTGTAGCTGCCGCCGCCCACACACACAGAGCTGCAGTGGCGCGGAGTGGAGCAGGCAAACCGTATCCCCGGCGTCGGCCATTAAACCCGAACCCACCCCAGGGCGGGCTGCACACTTACCCCCCCCCGCGGCGTCCCTCTGCCACCCCCTGCCCCCCACCGCCCCGGCACCCCCGACACCCACCACCCCTCCACACACACAATTTTTTTTTTTTAAGTTTGCAGCACTCGGTTTTCTCTAGAGAAGGCATAGAGAGAAGCAAGGCAGAGATGGGACGAGCAGGGAGAGTACTCCTGCCTCATCGGAGCCACCGGTTTTCAGGAGAGAGCGGCAGCCCCCACCTGCCTGTGGACTGAGCACGTGAAGGTGAGAGAGGTCTTTGTGATTTCTTTATGCACCTGGAGGTCTGGGATGCAAGGCCAGATGAAGGGACCTTAATCATTGAGCCTTGTCTGTTGCCTCCCGAGTGATTATATCAGGCAAGCATGATGGATGCTTCCTTCCAAGCACACGTCGTTCTCTCTGACACAAGCCCCCACTCAGGTCCCTGCCAGAGCTTTTGAACCAGGGGGCTTCTGATCCCCCCTCCTCCACCTTCCAGCACGGCCTCCCAAGCCTGAGATGTGGAGTAAGGTCTGAACCTGCCTTTGGCTTGACCTGTTGATTTCCAACTGAGGCTGCTAAGCCTTCCTCCCCGAAGTGAGCACCGACCCTACTCTCCTGGGGCCGCGCGGAATGGGGCTCCATCCAAGGGGCTTTGGGAAACCTGTTTCCCCCGTGGCCCCAAGCCCAGTCATCAGAAGCAATCAGACCCAGCTGTCCAGCTAATCTGTACGAAATAGGCTTCCTTCCCAGTAGAAATCAACAAAAGTTTAAAATAGAAGGGACTGTAATCGGAAACGAAGCTATAGAGTTCTGTGTGTGATGCCAACAGGGCAGAGACATCCGCATGGAAAATATTAAGTACAAATTACATAGCTCCCAGCCATGTGAGCCAGGAAAAGAACTGATTTCCTTGCTTATTAAGCATGTTTGTGGGCCGGAGGGTAGCCAAGTGGGGGACAGCTCTTCTGGAAGGTTGAAGCCTCACGACAAGAAGGAGAGAAATCAAAGAAGAACAACAAAGATGGAGGGAGAGGAAAGAGGCCATAATCTAACGTACATGTAGGAGAGAAACAGATTAAAAAACTCTGAATTCTGTGCAGTCAGGGGATGAATCAGTTGGAATAGATCTATTTTTAGTTTTCAAGATCTGCTGTTACATTTGCCTGGCATTAATTAGTGTCACAGGCATGTTTCACCCACTGGCTCAGAAGGGCCTTAGCGTGTCATTCAAACTGGGAGGCGCCGACCCTCATGTATGGGCGCTCTCTGGTCCCTACGAGTCTATCTCTGACACACACGTGTCCAGAATGTTCTGCTCTCTGACCTTGCCCTCTCTGGGCGTATCCATTAATCTCCTGGCTCCAGCCCTTGGGTGTCTGGCCACTGGCCAAGGGAGAGTTGTGATTTTGCCACGCTTTGTTTTTCCAAAAGGAAAGGCTGTACGAGTTGAAATTGGGGGCGGGGGGGAAGATGTTGGAGCATAGCTTAGGTAAACAAAACTGGCTCTGGGAGCAACTCTACCACCACAGAGAAGAGGGAGGCCCCTGATCTCCAAACAAGGCTGATTTTGATAAAGTAGGTTTCATAAGCGAGGAACATCTCCCAACATAATTTAGACACGGTGTAATATTTTAGCAGGAACTGATTATGGGGCTAGGTTGGTCGCATGTTGGCATGATTGCAGGCGAGTGAAGCTAATCACTCTGTAAAAGCCGTTCGTGTTTCCAAGCCTAAGGGCTGCAACCCTGAAGAGCAACTTAAATGTAGGACTTGGCGCGAGTGCGGCACCTTGCTTTCCGAGGTGACAGCAGGATGGCAGGCAGCCTGAGTAAGAGGCAGGAATGAGCGGTGGGGGCCAAATGGTGGTGGAGCGGTTGGGACCGCTGTTTGTGCACGCCGGCAACAATGATTAGGTCACTAAGAAAGTGTGAATACATCAGGGGCCCCAATCAGAAGGGACCTGCCTTCTGCTCTCTCGCATGATTCAGACTGTTCTCCTGATGTCCCAGAGCCAGACCAGGTCACCAGCTACTGATGGCTCAGTGCCATTTGTCGGGGCCTATGTAGGTCTTCATTTAGTTTACCGTTCACTTCTGGTTGGCCCGTCCAAGACGGGGGCATGGACGATCTCTTCCGAGCAGGCTGGGAGAGTGCCCAGGGCCCAGGGCCCAGGGCCCAGGGCGGCCTCTCTGTGGAGTGGAGAAACAGTGTCGATGAGCACTGGCCGAGTCCGTTTTCAGTCCTGAAGAAGCAGTACCGACTGAATTTCTGAAGCTGTTAAGCACAAGGGTCAGAGGGTGTGAGGAAGCAGGGCACTGACCTTGGGTGTCATTCCACGAGGCCCCACCCCTTCCACCCTTCTCCCCCCGGACAGCCGATTCAAGGGTCCTGGGCCCACCGGTCTCCGTTAAGTGCCTCTGCCCTCCTGACCACACCATGCCCCTTGAAGGCTGCCGACCATGCCCTTTACCAGGGCGTCTCTGGCCTGGCGTCCGCAGCAGGCACCGCTGGGTTATTCTGGGCTGGGAACCCCTGCGTTCAGCCATGGCAAGAGGTCATAAAGGGGGAGCCAAAGAATGGTCTCTCTGTCGGTAATAAGGCTCTCTGGCCCCTTTCAGGCCAGCCATGTCCGTGGCCACGGATGTACAAGCTGAGGGCCATCTCAGTGTGTCAGGTAAGGCAGGTGGCTTTCAGACTTTTGACACCCGACGTGAGGATGCATTAGAAAATCAAAGGATATCTTCCTCTGGTGCCCAAAGCCTATAGAGTTCTCTGATTGCTCTGTGATGTCTTTACGCCCAGGGAGGACTCGCACACGAGATCAGGTGTGGAGATCTTAATCACTGAGCCCTGTCCCAGTGGTCGGAAAAGTCCCCGTCAGAGAAGGTCCTGTACCTTCCTGGTGCTGTGTCCGGGAAAGACTTTACCTGCGTTTCTCCCTTCCGTCCTGGCAACGGCCCCATTGGGCTGGTGCGCTCTCCATCACTGCTTTAAGGAGGAGGAAACCGAAACGTTCCCATTTTATTTTTAGCGTTTTATCTTAAAAATATGAAAAATTTGCATCGCACTCCCTAGTATATCCATTGATCCTACTGTAAAATCACACTTGCCTCTAAAAAAGGAAAAAAAAAAACAATCTGGAAGGAAAATTCTCACTCCCAAGTGCGGCGCATGTTCACTGTGTCAGTAGGCGGTGCTCCCGTGGCACTCTGCCCCTTCTAGAACAGGTGCTCCGGCTGGAGAAACCTGAGCTGAGCCCTCTGGGGAGTCAGCCTGCAAAGCCCTGGGTAGAGCAGATGCTCTCTGCACATTCTGTGCTCGCGCCTTCTGCGTTTGACGGTGATTCCCCGTCGGAGGTGGGACTCCCCGAGCCGGGTCCCTTCCCTGCTAAGGCCGCTCCCCCTCCCCCAGCGTGAATCAGGAATGGGACACGTTATCACCCCTGTGCTCTGCAAAGGGTCCCAGTCAACTGGTGTGTGATGGGGGAGGAGGCTCTATCCCACGTGGGGCGGGGGCCCTCCCGGGAGCCCCCAGAGTGCCAGCCTCCCTCCCCGGCAGCCCTGGCCCGCAGGCCCTCCCTCTTCCTCTGCGACCTGCCGCGGGCCTCACATCCTGAGAGGAACCCTAGAAACGGGCCCTGTTGATGCAAACACACGTACCCTTCGCCACAGGAAACATGGCCTCACATTTGCAGCGGCAGCCACCCGGCTCCTCACAGAAACCAAAGAGGAACAGATTTTAGATTCTTAACTAAATTAGGAAACACATGTCGCTGCCTCCCTGTCTCCCTCAGCAGTTCTCAGTTCACCTTACGTGTAACCTCTGCCCTCCCTGTCCCACCCCGGGCAGCTGGGCATTTCGGAAACAGTCCGTGTTCTCTGGGTGCAGGCAGAAGTGGTGAGGAAACAGAACGTTAGCAACAGGGGACGCCTGGGAGCCTCAAGTCCCGGGGGGGCTGGTTCGTCACAAAACACCAGGACCCCCGGCTACAGCACGAATTCCAGGTGTGCAGCCGGTAATGGTTTTTGGTGTAAATGTGTCCCCAGGACCTCATGGGACGTGCTTCCAGTGACATCTCATTCGTCGTTTCTTTGCAATTCAGATTTAACTTGGTCCCTGCGTTTGTATGTATTTGCTACAACTCATAACCGTGGCACCGCAGACCCAGCGTTGGAGAGCCCCACGCTGCACCTGGGAAGGCCTTCGGGGGGCTCCTCCATCCGGACTTGCTCCCCGGCCTCCTGGCAGGTGCTTGGCGCCGGGCAGATGCCCGCATTTTCTGTGCGGGAAGGTCTCGGGGGTCTGCCCGGTGGAGGGGTGCCGCTTGATCGGCCGTTCGGGGGAGAAACTGAGGCCCAAGGAGGCGGGTGCGGCCTGCTGGGCGCTCGGAGTCAGCTCTTGGCTCGCCTCGCCGCATCGTACTTTCTGGAGGTGGGTGGCAAGGAGCACGAATCGCTGAGAAAAACCAGGCTTCAGAGGAACGGTAATAACAGGGTAGCTTGGGAGCGCTCAGTGCGGAGCCGGGAAGGCTGTGTCAACACATGCAAATTATATGCAAATACACTTGGCCCCCTCGCAGGCTCACCTTCCTGATGGGACCCCCACCCCCCCACCCCCGGGCGCAGCCCCTGCCGCCCTGGGCTTCCGGCAGGGCAGGTGTACCCTGCTGAGCCCTGCCGGGCCCCCGGCGACGTCCACGTTCCTGGGTGCACGTGGGCTGGGACAGGAGGCGTGTGTGTGTGTGTGTGTGTGTGTGTGTGTGTGTGCGTGCGCGTGAGCGAGTGCACACACGTGCTCTCTGTGCGCGGATGGAGATGTGAGGGGGCTGCTGTGGAGGTGGACGCGTGAGGCTGGAGGAGCGTGTTGACATGTGCGTGACTTGCCACCTTGAGCTGTGCACGCAGGCTGCGTGGCTCCCGTCTCCTGGGGTGACCTCTCCTGGGGCAGGAGTCAGCCCCTTTCTCTGGGCGCCCTCCTGCTGCGCCGGCCCCGGATGGTACTGAGGACGGTCCTGGCTAGCGTGGCGCTCCCGTGACATCTGCCGGGAGGTCGGCCTGAGCGCCTCGAACCCGATCCTCCCGGGTGCCTGCGTGGTGACTGTCCTGCTTGACTGAGGCTGGGACAGGTAAAGGGGCTTGCCCACGACCGGAGGGTCGCCCGGCCGGGCTCACCCCGGATGCCTGCCACCCAGACAGCTGCATCAAGGACAGTATTCAGACCTTGAACCCCGGGCACGGACTTTCTGAAGAGGGAGCACGTCTTGAAACGTTCTCTGTGGAGAGCTGCATCAGTGGAACAGACGGTGTGGGGTTTGTGCTCTCAGAGTTCAGAGGGCTGGCCTCAGACCCCGGGGGCGCTGGGAGGTGTCCCCCGGGACAGGCTCTGTGCAGGGGGGCCGCTGATGGGGCCGGGGTCGCCCCTCTCTTCCCGTTAACTGAAGGAGGGGGCTCGGTGTCATGGCTACATGTGCTGCTGGGGCCGGTAGCCTGGGTCTGAAGGGCGTCTTTGCTGGCGGCGGGCTGAGCAGTTGGCTCCAGGCCGCCTCACCTGCGTGAGCCTCCTTCTCCTCTTCTGTGAAGTGGGTGTGTAATGGCCGCCTGCCTCCCATCGTGGCTCGGAGGGCATGGCTGGCCTGTCGCCCGACCAGTGTTGGCTGCCATCAGTCATTGCCGTGTGCTGGGGACCGCAAGGCGTCCGGCAGTAGAACGCGTGGCTCTGGCCTTTGACGGTCCCAGAATCCAGAGAGCCGAGCTAATGAGTTAATCACAGTGGGAGGTGGGTGAGGACCGGCCCCCAAAGTGCTGCAGAGAACGTGCTGCCGAGGCCATGGCTTCCCGCGGCAGGGACCCCCAGAGGCCCTCGTCGGGGAGGCGGCGTTTGGCTCTGTTGTGACGAACCGTAAGCTTTGGGAACGCCAGGCTGAGGGAGCACTGTGAGCGAGAGCACGGGGGGCGGGGAGAGGGGCCTGAGCTGTTCGGTTTGGGTGGACGGTTCGTCCACTCACTCACTCGTGCAGGGCGGCAGCCACGGAGCTGGTGACAAGGTAGGAGGGTCCCCGGCCTGTGGGGTTTGCGTCATTAGCGAGTCATGGCACGTGTAACGTTCCGTTACAACCGTGGTGAGCACGGGGGTCCGACTTGGCCACGAGCAGGCGTCTCAGAGGCTGCCCTGGGGACTGGGCACTGGCTGACAGAGGAGGGCCTAGTGGGGCCGGCGAGGCGAGGAGGAGAGGAGGGAATTCTTCCGGCCGTGGGGCCGGCCTGACGTGGGCTGGGGTGTGCGGCACAGCGAGGCCCGTGCGACCGGGATGCAGAAACAGGATGAGGGGTTTGGGAGGACTCCAGGGGTGACTGCGACCGGTGCCCCGTGGGTCGAGCAGGCGGAGTAGATCACGGAGTCCCAGGAGCAATGGGCCTGCCGAGGGGTCGTCGCCAGTGCGAGGCAGTGGGTGTGACTGTGTGTTTGGGGACTGCCCTTCTGGCTGTGGAGTGGAGAGCAGCTCTGTGGGCGACAAGGGGGCAGGTGGGTAACGGCGTTCGCCGGCTCTGGCCCTGCGATGGGACCAGAATCCTGCTTGGCTGCCCTCGTCATTCCCGATGTGCTCGGCACCCGGAGCAGCGTCTCTGCCGCCCGTGTTCTGAGGGCACCCCCCCCCCAGGCCTCCCCACCACCCTCCTTGGGAGCACGCGTGCGTTGGCTGCTGGCCCACTTGCTCGGAGATCTGCCCCCGCCAAGCCGGATTCAGTGCAGCCGGCCCCGAGGAGAGCACTCAGGACCCCGCCGACTCTGGAGGAGGTCGGGGCCCGTGGCCGCTCGGCCGTCCTCACGGGGCCGGGCTTGCGGGGGACAGAAGGCCCGGAGGGGGAGCAGATCGCTTCGGCGAGGGGCGCCCACAGGGTGGAGAGCGAAACCGCTGGGTGCCGCCGTCCACGCAGCCTGGCCTCCCGGCTTCCAGGACCTGAGTGGGAGGCTGGCGGGATGTGCCCGACGGTCCCCATGAGGGGCAGCTCAGGGATGGGGTGTCCCCGGCCTGCCGGGGGACAGGGACTCTGTGGGCCAGGCCAGCCTCACGGAGGGACTCACCGCCCTGTGGCTTCATGCTGCCCTGAAGTCCGTCTTTGAAAAAGCCGCAGGCGACATTTGCCCTCCCAAGACAGCTGAGGCCCTGCTCGGCGTCCTTACGGAGCACCCGCTTGGGGCTGGGCCAAGAAGGTTAAGTTTTTGTCCATATTTTCGAGGAGGGCGTAGCGTAGTGAGAGAGAGTGACGCGTCAAGCGGTCGTGGCGGTGCCCTGTGCCGCGTGCAGGAGGAAGGAGATGCAGGCCGCCACGGGGCCCTGGAAGGGGCGGGGTCCCCGAGGCCCGAGCGAGCTGGCTCATGCCTCGTGGAGGACACAGCATGTGTTAAACAGCCTGGGTCCATCTTGCCCGCCCGGCGACGGGGAGGGGTGCACCCAGAGCCGGGCTTCCCCAAGGACGCACCTGTGCATATTCGCGCACGCATGTAAACCCCACGGAAGGGCCCCGTGGGCTCTAGTCTCCGAGCAGCTTGACGAGCACCAGGTTCAGGGCGGAAGCCAGTAGGTGATCTGCTAGGACTTTCGTTTCGGCCTTTGGGAGGTCGAGGCACGGGCCACAGCAGCACTTGTAAGATGCTGACTTTCTTCTTCCGTTTGCTGTCTCTCACGCGATGTTTCCCTTCTTCAGACTCTGCGGAAAGTTCCTTCCTCTGTCCCGACCCTGCTGTTTCTCTCAGTGGCTCTCCCCACCCCCACACCTGGGCTGATGCTTCTCGGAATACAGTTTCTCCTGTGGCCTAAAAAGCTCTACGTTGTCTGTGGTCTGCGTGCCCACTGGCCTGTCATCCAGCTCTCTCCTCTTTGCTGTTACTCTTAGCCTTCCTTAGCCTTCCGCCTGCCTTAACCTGCCAGTGGAGTGCTTGCCCCAGGGCCTTTGCACCTAGCACTCCCTCTGTCTGGGACCCCTCACCCTCATTCTCATAGCTGAATCTTTCTTTTATTTCAGGTCTCAAACCAGTCTGTGTTTCTGTCTTCATCACGTTTATTTTTCTCTGAAATTACCTCCCTCGTTTATGTGTTTTCTTAGTTATGATTCTCTCTCTTGTTAGAATGTCAGCCTCACGAGGGCAAGGACCTTATCTGTCTTCTTCTCCTTTGATCCTGTGACCTGGAGCAGACTTTAGATCCTGGCCTATACTCAAGACACATTTGGTGAGCATGTACCTGTCGAATGCAAATGCCCAGACCCCTGGGAGGGGTAGTGTCTTCTTTTTTCATTGCTCTTTTTGGGCTACCATCTGCCTGCTTGGAATTTACCCTTGTCTTCTCCCCAGTTCTCTTGATTACACATCACAGGGAAGACTAAAGAGCCGTTTAGTGAGGCCCAGACCCTCTCGGGGCAGCGGGAAGTGAGCGGACTATACAAAGCCGGAACACCTTTCAGCGGTCAGGAAAACAGGCGAGGCTGGGCACACGCGTGCGTCACTCTACCTGAGTGTGTGTCTGTGCTTACACATAGTGTGGGTTACACCAGGACAAAAGTCGTGGCAGCCCGGGCGGCATTGCGGGCAGTGGCGTGGGCTCTGGTGACAGGTGGGTTCTGTTCATCCTTCTGTGATCTTGAAAACGAGGGGGTGGTGGGTTGGTTTTAGCTCAAGTACAGAATCTGGCTGGAGGTCCGGGTAGAGGGGCTTCTGACGCCCAGCTCTGTGGGGAAGAGCGCCGTGACTGAGTAGCCGCGGGTGGTGGCGGGGAGGGGACATCGGCCTGTACTTGCCGTTGCCGGGTTACGTGATCCCTGAAGTAGCTTTAACTCTAAATTCTAGGAGCCCTCATCCTTTGGGGCTGGGACAGAATGGGTTGGGGAACCCGAGTGAAGGGGCGAATTCTCCCCCTTTGGAAGGCTTTATCTTCATAGCCCGGTGCTGAGAGACGTGCTGCAGATGCTCTCCTGGAGGGTGGGAAGTGGTCGGCAGCCCCGGGGAGGTCTGGGTGAGTCGTGTGTTTCTCCTGGTGCTCAACCAAGTTCCCGAAGTTCCGGCACTTGGAGGCAGGCCCTGCTGGGACCCGGAGGTGGACATCCCTGGGCCACCGGTACTGTGACCTCGAGGTCCTGCCAGCTCTTCCCTCTGGAGGTGGACGGCCCTCTGAACCCTGGCTTCGGAGGGAGCTTGTGAGGCTCACAACTTGAGCTCCACTTCCTTCCAAAATGGCTTTGGGGGAGCTTACAGTAAGAGCACACCCAGGGGGTAGAACAGTGGGAAGGAAAGCCAGAACGTGAGATGAGAGGCCACCAAGAGGAAGAAAAAACCGAATCTCCAGGAAGGTCCAGGGCCCCTTGGGCCGGGACTTGGATTCGAGGAACAATCGTCATGCGGTTTCATGAGGACAGAAGGATTCTGGCGTGGAGAAGTAGCTGGCAGAGGCTAATATACACATCTGTGTTTTCATCTGTTTATTGAAACGTTTAAGCATATTGTTTTTGTAAATACATCCAAGAGACCCTGATTAGCCAGTGTCCCGTGGGGTGGGCTGGGGTGGGGTGGGGTCTTAACCCTGCCATTTTGTTCCCCATCTGGACCAGTGAACTCTTCTCCTTAGAGAAAGAAAAAACAGAACCAGAGTCCTTACATAAGAAACTTTTGGGAGTTGGGGGGGGGGGTTGGGGAAGAAACCAGTTTTTCTTGTTATTGTTGAAACATAAGGCTTTTTCTTTCTGCTCTAAAAACTTAATCTGCAAAAACAGTGGGTGATGCCAACAAAATCACTTCAGGTGCTGGAAATGATTTCATTTTTACTCTGTGATTAAAAGTCTGATAGCCAGGTGCTCAGGAGCCGCGTCCCGTCTTCCTAAATAGGGATACAATTTGTAGGGAAACAAAACGCCCTGCCTTCCCCTTGCTTTTCGTCTGTCACTCAGGCAGCCAGGGGCGGCGGTTTGGGGAAATGGGCTGCAGCAGGCAATTACCGCCGAGAACATTGGGTGTAATGGGCCCTGGGAGGCTCTGTACCTTTCTCCTGCCACTGCAATCACCGGGGGCGAGGCGGGAGCCACTTCCATCAGCGCGATGAGAGCTGTTCCGGAAAGGGTCAGGGGAGGGGGGTCTGTGTTCCCAAATAGCCCTCGCTGCGCGGGGAGCGGATGGTTTGGGTGAAAGGATCTCATGACTCAGAAGGACGTCATCTCTGAGAAGTGTTGCCTGGTCTCTTTGGATGGAGCCTTTTAGAAACGTGTAATTCCTAGTGAGTTATTTTAGCGGACGTCACAATAACGTCTGATGACCCCATCAGTTGTTATTACCATAATGGCGAGAACGCCATTCAGGGCCCCATTCCGTGGCCAAAGCAAGTGCATCTGAAGAAATGTGTTATAACTCTGAATAAGGATGACACGGGTCTCGGTGAGGAGGGACGCCGTGGGCCAGCCCCTTCCCGTCACGGGGGCCCTGAAGGGAAGGGCGTTGGCGCCCGTCCCCCAGAAGGGCAGCCATGAAGTCGGGGCCTTCTAGCCCAGCGCCCCTTCCACGATCCCACAGCGCCTCTCTCCTGAGCGGAAGGAAGGAAGGAGGTGGGGGAGAGGGAGACTCTCGGTGGGAATAAAGTTTCCATTTCAATTATTCAGCTGATCCTTGACCCCCATTACCATGGATAATCAAAAGCTGGCTGGATGCATCATGTTTTAAATAAAAACATTGTTTAAGTGGCCCTGAGGACGTGCAGACAGATAATTGCATGGGGCACTCGCGCAATTACCCTTTGGGGGGGCGCTTCTATCTGCATAGAAACGGGAACGGCGGCCCTCGGCTCGGGGGCTCGGGGTCACACATCTGCGGAGTGCTCCTCTCCGAAGGGGCTCGGCAGGCGCACCTCACTTCCCATCACATGGACTGTGATTACAGACCTCTTCTGACAGCGAGGAGAGCGTGCGGGGGATGCTAAGGGGGCCGGAACCGGAGAGGAATGGGCTTAAATGCCCACCCGAGTACAGGTGTCCCCAAGGCATGGCGCTGCAGAGTCCCCAAGAGTGGCCTCTGCTTAGAGGGCGGGGCTTCCCCCCCCCCCAGGCTTTCTGTGTCAGGCAGGGCCCTCCTGGTTTGTGACTTTGTAAGCCTCTTGGTGCACGGTCTGGGTGTGGCCCGGGGACCCAGGGATTTGATAGAGCCTGTCGCTCCACGGACGTGGGTAGAGGGCTGACCGTGTGCCCGCAGCGCGCAGAGAAGAGGTGCTGGTGACACGCGGGCCAGCTGGCAGAGGAGGGGTGCCCGCGCAGAACAGGACATGCACTTGGAGCGCCCACCTGGGGAGGGTCTGCAGAGAGGAGGGGATGGTGCCTGTCTTGCTCGGCTTGCTCGGCCTGGGTTCTTCATGCATTGTGTTGAAATGAACCTATCCACCTGTTCTCATTCCTTTGTTCAACACAGACTTTGGGGGCCGTGACACTGTGCTACAGACGCTGTTCTAGGTCCACTCAGTGCTTTGAGGAGTGCCATTGGAGGTGGGGCCGAGAAAGGCAGGTGGCGGGATGTAGGGATAGGGACAGCACCTGGGCACCAGCCTGGAGAGAGAGTCTGGCAGCCACTATGGACTCACGAGGCAGCGAGAATTGCTTCTTTGCAAGGAGACTGGGCCAGTCCCCGGGCAGTCTGGGGTGACAGGTGGCTGTGCCCAGAGTTGTGGGAAGGGGACCGGCTGCAGCCCGTGCCTCTCGCTTCCTCTTTCTGCCACGGGACTGCACAGTCGGTGGTGGGGGAGGGCCTGGGGAAGGTCCCGAGACTGAACCCCAGAGGCAGGGGACCATCCTGCCCTTCCTGGCTGCGGCTTCTCAACAGGAACGTGTGTGTGACTCTTCCCGCCTGGTGTCACCAGGATCCCCGGGATGTCTGAGGTCATCTGGTTTTGCTGCCGCCGTCGATTCTAGCTGCACAAGGTAGCTTTGTTTTAGAGATCAGGCATCGAGGACTGCGGTGTTGCCACGTGAAACTTCCCCCTGGCCAGGGAATGATAGATCTTTTTTTGTTTCCCTGGGAAAAAAGGCTGGAGAAAGCAAGTTCACCATTCTTTGGAAATTATGTTTTTGTGTTTTGGGTGACTGTTGCCGATGCTGAGCTCAGCGGTTATCTGTCGCACCCGCTCTGGAAGGTTGAGCTATGTCATGGCGCTACGTGGGGGTGCGGGTCGCCTACCGTGAAATCCATCCTCCGGAAGGGGACGATGGAGTGGTTTTTCATATATTCACAGAGTTGTGCAGTGACCGCTGTGGTCTAGTTCCAGAACATTGTCAGAACCCCCCAGAATAAACTCTGTGCCCATTAGCAGCCACACCCCCACTCGCCCAGCCCCTGGGAACCACAAATCCACTCCCTGTCTCCACGAAGTCGCCTCTTCTGGACATTTCCTGTAAATGGAAGCCTACAAGCACGTGGCCTTCTGTGTCTGGCTTCTGTGCCTTAGCATCACATTTTCAAGGGTCACCTGCATGCTGGCAGGTCTCAGGGCTTCAGTTCCTTTCTGTTGCCCCATGTTCCATTGGATGCATGTGCCACCTTCTGTTTATCTGTTCCTCCTTGATGTGTTTATCGTCAGTCAGCTCCAGAGGTTTTTGTTGTTGTTGTTCTTGTTTTTAAACAATGCTTGAGTCCTCGTATAGGAAACTTCTTCATTCATTTATCTTAATGAAGTGTGTTCAGACTGTAACTTTGGAGGAAAAAGGCTCTATATCCTTTTGGAGGATATAGAGACGGATTTGTTCTTGAGGACCTCCTTAGCCACACCTGGGGCCACATCTGGCCCTGGCCCCTCAGAGAATGGGGGTGGCAGTGGCCCACGGCGCCACCTCAGCCTTTTCTGTTTCGGTCCCTCCTTTCCCACAGCGCCCCAGCTGC
>CM053576.1:3807389-3863778 GCA_028646485.1 Cryptoprocta ferox | reverse complement strand
GTGAGGTGCCTGCCCCTTGGTGCTGGGGGGGTGGGGGGTCATCACCCCCTTGATGCTGGGGGGGTCAGGGGGGGTCATCACCTCCTTGGTGCTGGGGGCACGGGGGGTCGTTGCCCCGTTGGTGCTGGGGGGGCAGGAGGTCGTCGCCCCCTTGGTGCTGGGGGGGCAGAGGGTCGTGGCCCCCTTGGTGCTGGGGGCGCGGGGGGGTCGTCGCCGTGTGAATCTGTGTAATTTGGTTCTTGCGAAGCTTAGCTCACTCAGCCAGATGAAACTCCCCCCCAAACCAAACCCAGCTGGACACGAGTCTTAGATACGTGACCAGCTGGATATTACTGATGGCAAAGTGGGCAAAGAAGCATCCTCTCTCCCCAGTGAAAAAATGTCACATTCAAAGCAGTAGGAAACTGCCTGAAGGTGGTCATATGCCTGCATGGCTGGTGTTGCATCTGGGCTGCCCTGTCTCCCCCCTCAAGGCACTGCTTTCCAGTAGCGCACCCCATTTTGCCTCTCAGCCTCCCCTACTTGGAGCAACTGTATTTTTCACTCTCCATCACTCTCAACGTCTGCTCCTTCCAGAGTCGTGGTGAGAGAGGGGGGCTCACCGTGGGTGCATAACTTCAGGGGACCCCAAACACGGCCGTCAGGATCACAGTTACTGCAATACATTAAAAATAGACAGGAATGCAGTTCCACATTGAGCAAAATATCCAAGCCGTAAATAGAGACAGCATCACAGAGATCCTTGTGAGGTCTGCTGTCATCACCAGCAGTGGGAGTGCTGCTCATCCTGGGCTCTAGGGAACCCCCAGGTGTGCACGGAGAGGCCCGGCAGATGCTCTCCCCATCCCCGCACCCAGGAAAAGGGCCACGCCGGCTCAGATTCTCCCCAGCCTGCCCAGAACAGCCTCACCTGTGATGCAGTGGGCTGTGTGCCTCCATTTCTGGCACCACTCTTAGTTTATGGTTGTTAGGTGGGTAGTCACAATTACTAGACGTGAGTTGTGGCTGTGTTTTCCCCTGTCTGTGTCTATCTCTTCCTGTTTTTTAAGGGCTGCTGCTGTGACATTAAGTAACGTATAGAAAATAATGTACTTCCTATTTTGGAGCCAGCCTGGGTTTCATCTCTGCTTGAGTCTCCACCGTGCTGCTCAAAATGGTGCTTTTTATCAGTTAAACACAGAGTTGACTCAAAGGCCAAGCAATGGGGGAGCCATCCTCTCTTGCTTTGTTTTCTAAGATGCAGGGAGCATCTCTCTGTCCTTGGAGATGCTGCCTGCAGGGTGGGGACCGGTGGAAGATGTCTCAGACACCTTCTCTGCAAAGAGTCGCAAAGTCCCTACACGCAGTGGGAGGAGGGTGCGTGAGCCCCTCTCTCCTCAGGGTGGCCAGCCCACGCGTCTTTTCTGGAACCACGGATGTCTTCTCAGTTTCTGGCCAGGTCACTAGTGTTTGAGTCGGAGCATCATTGGCCGAAGATCATCACTCTTCGTAAAGGTATGTGACGTGCCCCACGGGATAAGCATAGAGAAGATGGCAGCTTAAAAAAAAAAAAAACCAACCCAAACTTTGTTTTTACCCTTGTTCTTCATGATGTATTTATCTCTAAGCACGCGGTTAAGAAGAAATACTACATAAAACTGGGTCCGACCCGGTTCAGTAATTCTCTTGTGTGCCTTGTAGCGCTGTTGCCGTTTGTCAAAATATTTACTGCCGTTCATAGTGGCTGTCAGAAGCCAGGCCCACAGTCCATGTTCGACTAAACAAACAAACAAAAAAACCCAGACTAAATCTATAAGGAAATTTGTGGTTTTGTAAGCAGTTTTTTCCCATTGCTAGACCTAATTAATATGAAGGTGTGAATGGTTTAGAAATATTAGTTATTCGAGCCCGAGAGTTTGAAAGACTGGGCGTACAGGAGACTATAAATATTAAGGTATTTATTTGATACAGATCCTATTTATAACAAGTCTACCGATCACCCAAGGGTAGCATTTTTCAGTGAGATTTACAAGGGCCCATGGACCCTGGACCACATATTTGGACACATACTTGGCTTCCCAGTGTCCAAAATAGCCGAGAGCAGGAGGGTCTGTCAGATAAGGCCTGGAGCCGTGCTCTGAGAGGTAGCGTGCTTCTCTGTTCCCGTAGCAAATCTTCCTGTAAGAATGAAACCAGAGATGTTATCATCCAAAATGCAGCAAGGGACAGGATGCAAGCTAGAAAAACGATAGTGTCGGCTGGCTGGGAACAGCAGAATAAACGTCAGGGCCGGTTTAAAATAATGTGCATAATTCTCCTGCCCCAGAGATGCGAGCAGGCATTTAGGGTTCCAAGGCTGCTGTTAATTAGAGGGAGTGTTGGGTTCCGCAGCGATCTTGGGGGCTGGGGGGACAGTCTGAGAAGCCGAGGGGCGAAGATGTGCTTCCTCCGTGGTACTTCTGCCGGGAGGCCGGGGAGGAGCGCGGTTACGGGCGGGGAGGTCCGTGTGAGCAGGGTCTAAATGATCACTGCCTGGTGGCCACCCCAGGAGCCAAACGGGTACCAGGCAGGGACCCTTCTCCTGGTAGAGGTCACTCACATGGACGCAGGGAACCAAGCTTGCAGAAGGGGGATGGGGGGGTCTGTTTGATCAAGGGGGAAAACCTAACGTGCGGAGTACCTGCCGCGCACGCACAGAACACATCTGCGTTGTCCCATTTTCTGCAAATGCGGACACGAGCGCCACTTCTAAGGTCAGGAGCGCTCGGCTTGGAGAGGTTGGGTGGCTTACGCAAAGTCACAGGGTCGGTCGGTAGTGGCCGCCTCGGAGACACGTGCTGTGTCTGGACTCTGGGTGTCCCGGGGTCCATGCCGCCCCCTGGATGTGGCGCTGTAGCCACGCGAGCCGCCCTGGAACGGCCGCGGTCGGGGATTTCCGCAGAGCCCGTTTGGGGCGTCCGGGGGAAGCCTCTTCTCCGCTTCGGCTTGCAACCAAGTGGGGGGCCGTGCAGACCATCATTGCTTTAGCTGCAGTCTCCGGAGGACCAGCTCGAGTTCACAGCCACGGCGGAGCTCTTCCATCTCTGGTAGCGACGCCCCGTGTCCTTTGGCTGGGAAGGGCACGCAAGGCAAAGAGGCTGATACGGAGAAGACCACGACAAGGACACTGATGTGCTTTGAGTCCGTTTCTCCCAGGGGAGCCCCGTGATGCTCCAAGCTAGGGGCACTCACCCACCGGAAAGGTGGCTCCAGTTTCAGTTCTCTTTTTATTTATTTACCTACTATTTACTATTTTAATAAATTAGTCTTTTGTTTTGAGATCATTGTAGATTCGCATGTGGTTGTAAGAAATGAGCCCACGTACTTTTTATCCACTTTCCCCCAATGGTGACATCTTGCAAATGCCAGGTCCCCCTCGTGGTCATGCTCCCTTTTCTCCTGCCCTCCTCCTCTTAACTCCCAGGGACCACCAGTCTGTACTGCAGTTGTGGAACTTGTCAATTCAGGACTGTTACGTGAGGGTGTTGTATGTGAGCCAATTTGACAATAAATTGTTTGGAGAAAAAAGAGGGTTACATGAATAGAATCGCACTGTGTGTCATCCTGAGGGACATTTTTTTGCTCAGCGTGATTCTCTGGAGAGTCGTTCCAGCTGTTCTTTCAGTGTGTTCATAGTTCGTCCCCTCTTATTGCTGGTCGTAGTCTGTGATACGGATGCACCGCGATTGGTTGGGACAGTCCTCTGTTGAAGGACATCTGGTCTGATCCCAGTTGTTCGCTTTTACAAAGAAAGCTGCTCTGAAGACTCATGTACAGGCTTTTGTGTGGACATAACTTTTCATTTTTCTGGGATAAATGCCCAGGAGTGTGGATTGAATGGTAGTTGCATGTTAAAATTTTTTTTTTGAAACTCCCAAACTCTTTTCCAGAATGGCTGTGCTCTCCTTGTTTACACAGCCGACGTATCCAATAATTTCCACATCCTCGCCTGCTTTGGATGTTGTCACCACTTTTGGCCATTCTGATAGGCGTGCACTGATCCCTCACTGTGGTTTTAATTTGCATTTCTCTGACGGCTAAGGCTAATAATGTTGAATGTTTTTTCATGAGCTTGTGGGTCTGTAGGTACTGTTTTCAGTGTCTTATAAGGAGAGACTTTCACAGAGCAAATATTTTTCATTTCGATGAGACCAGTTGATCAGTTTCCCTTCTATGGCCCACGCCGTAGAAGGCTTGGTGGTGCCAGGTCTGGAAACTCTCTCCTGTGTCCTCGATCCTGAAGATTTTCTCCCATGTTTTTTCCTAGAGCTGTATGGTTTTACATTTTACATTCAAGTCTGTTTCCCACTTTGAGTTAATATTTGTCAAAGTAAGGTATGAGGTTTAGGTTGACCTTTATTTTTTTGTGCCCTGTGGATGTCAGTTGCTCCAGTATCATTTGTTGAAAAGGTTACACGCTCCTCACTAAATTGCCTTTGAACCTTTGTTCAATATCAGTTGGGCATATTTGTTTGGGTCTATTTCTGTTTTCTTTTTTAAAGAAAATTCTGTTCTGTTGATCCGTGTGTCTGTTCTTCTGCTAATACGACACGGTCTTGATTACTGTGCTGTGTAATAGAGTTTCCAATCAGGTAGACTGATTTGTTTCTTTCCATCTTATTATCCTTTTCCCAAATTGAGTTATTCCAGTTCCTTTATCTTTCTATGTAAATTTTAGAATAATCTTGTCTATGCCCACAAGAAATCTTACTGGGATATTGATAGGAACTGAGTTCAGCCTGTGGAGTCGTCTGGAGAGAGTGGACATGTTTCCTAAGGTCAGGTTTCCAGTCCACGGACATGGTATCACTTTACATTTACACTTTCTTTGAGTTCTTCCACCAGCGTTTTGTACTTTTCAGCATATAGGGCCTGTATAAGCTTCATTAGATTAATACCTAGGTGTTTCATTTTTCTTTGAGTGTTTATAAATGGCACTGTAAGACTTTCACTCTTACTCCTAAGTTCTAGGAACTTTTTTTGTAGATTTCTTGGGGTTCTCTACATAGACAATCATGCCACCTGCAGAGAGGACAGTTTTATTCTTCTTTTCCTATCCCTATGTCTTTCATTTCCTTTCTTGCTTTATCGCACTGTCTGGAACTCCCAGTAGTGCGTTTAATAAGAGTGATAAGGGAGACATCTTTCTCTTGTTCCCGGTCTTATGGAGGAAGTGTTTCATTTTTTTTCCCATTAAGTGTAATACCAGCTATAGATGTTTTGTAGATGCTCTTCATCAAGTTGAGAAACCTTCCCTCTATTTCTGTTTTCTGAGAGATTTGATCACGAGTAGGTTTTGACTTCTGTCAAAAGCTTTTTCTGCAGCCGTTGATACAATCGTGTGATTTTTCTCTTTTATCCTGTTAGTGTGGTAGATGACATTGATCCATCCCTGGACGATCCTTGGCCATGGTATATGATTCTTTTCATGTCGTAAATCTGTTTAGTATTTTTGCAAAGGGTTCCACGTCGGCATTCGTGAGGGACATCGCTCCGTAGTTTTCTTTTTTGTGCCGTCTTTGGTTTTGGTTTCAGGATAATGCCTAGATTTCATGAAATTTGTTAGGAGGTGTTCTCCCCTTTTCTGTTTTCTGGAAGAGATTGTATAGAATTGGTGTTAATTCTTTTTTTTAAACATCATGTAGAATTCTTCAGTGAAACCATCAGGGCCTGGAGACTTCTTTTCTTAGAGTTTTAAAATTACAGATTCAGTCTGCTTAATTGTTAGAGGGTTATACAAATGATCTACTTCATATTGGGTGGATTGTGATAGTTTGTGCTTTTTGAGGAATTTGTCCATTTTATCTAGGTTATCATATTCATATGAGTATCACATTTATTCACAGAATTTCCCTTGTATCCATTTGCTACCCACCGGGTCTGTAGTAATATCCCTGCTACTCTCCTGATAGTGGTAATTCATGTCTTCTCCTATTTTTCCTTTCTCAGTCTTTGTAGAGAGTCTGAAGATCAATCTTATTGATCTTCTGAAAGAACAAGAGTTCCATTCATTCCCTTTATTATTTTTCTGTTCCAACTTTATTGATTTCTTCAATTTTCCTTATTATTTCCTTCCTTCTGCCTTCTTTGGGTTTATTATGCTTTTCTTTCACTGGCTTTTTGAAGTAGGAGTTTAGTTTATTGCTTTGTGGCTCTCTCTTTCTAACATAAGCCTTTAGCGCTCTGCATTTCCCCCTCAGCACTGCATTAGCTGCGTCCCACACATTCTGTGATGGCGTATTTTCATTGCCATTCATTCGGTGTTTGTTGTTGTCGATGTTACCCTTGACACTTCCTCTTTGAACACGTGGGTTACTTCATGGTATGCTGATTCGTTCCAAGCATTTGGAGATTTTTCTGTTGTCTTTCTGTTATTGACTTCCAGGTTGATTTTATTCTGGGCAGAGAACACACTCTGTATGATTTCAGTTCTTTAAAGTGGCTAAGGTTTGTGTTATGGCCTGGGAGATGACCTCTCCAGGAGGAGCATTCTGGGTCCCATCAGGAAGTGGAAATTCCACAGTAGGTTAAACAAGAGAAGGTTAAGATGAGTACTAATAACTGTAGAGAGTGGCTGTGAGACGTAAGGACACTTTATGGGGTTCTTTAGTATTGAGAGGAAAGATGAACTTGGAAGAGGCTCCTGGTTCCCTGGAGAAGCTATAGCCTGGCTCTCAAATAGCGGCGGGGCTGGCTTAGCCGGGCCGGAGCTCGCCTGGAGCTGCTGGCCGCACAGTAGACTGCATTCCGGAGTGTAGGCAGGAAACGGGTGGTGGACAACAGGAGACACGGGCGTACATTGGGAATCTGGGCACCAATGGGAACAGAGGCCTCTGGAGCTAACGGTGCGCGTGGGTGGGAGGTGGCATTGTTCTCCGTGGACGCCCCAGCTACGGGTGGGCTGTGCACAGGACACGGTAGGAACTCTCCGGCCGTGTGACCCTCTGGCCATCGGCAGGCTGCAGGCAGCCCTGGTTTCCGTGTGTGGGGCCGCAGACAGCCTGGCACCAGGCCGAGCCTGCAGGGCTTCGGAGGGAGTAGCATCTGGGGACGGTGGCAGGGGGTAGGCTCCAGCCATGTCCTCACCCCCACACCACCGACCTTCTCCTTGGCCCTCGCTGAAAGCTGCTGGGAGCCTCTTCTTCCTGCAGCCTCCCTTAATATCGTGCCCACTTTATTTTATTTTATTAAAATTTTTTTTAATGTTTTATTTATTTTTGAGAGAGAGAAAGAGACAGCAGGAGCAGGGGAGGGTCAGAGAGAGAGAGACACAGAACCTGAAGACAGGCTCCAGGCTCTGAGCTGTCAGCACAGAGCCTGATGCAGGGCTCGAACCCACGAACTGCGAGAGCCGAAGTCAGACACTCAACCGACTGAGCCACCCAGGCGCCCCATCGTGCCCACGTTAAACACTTCAAGGAATTGCATTGTTTATCCCACGGCATACGTTGAAGGGTGCGTTGAGAGCTGAGAGGCAATCAATTAATAACTGACATGGTCTGTCCCCGTGGCGACTCAGCTTCCAGATGCATATTGGGACTTCCTTAAAACGATGAAACGATGCTATATTTCTGCCTCACAAGATACATCTTTCCTTCTTACAAGCGAAGAAGTTTTAACTCTTTTTCCAAGTGAGAACATCCAGTCATTGAATCCGTCATGGGCTACAGTAATTACTCCTCAAATTCAGTCAAGAGTTTCCTGAATATTCTCTAAGACTAAATTGTAAAGTTAACCTTCAATAACTCATGTGTAAAATCTAAAAATATGAGGAGGGAAAAAGAAGTAGAGAGGGGTTTGTACATGTAAACAAACTCCCCCGTCTAGCATGCAGAGAGATCACACGCAAAGCTACCCCAGTCCCCATTTCTGCATTTGGCCATGACATTGTAGTCCCTGTCTGTGGCTTTCTTCAGCCATCTGGTCAGGGGTTCCCTTGCCCTCAGGGCAGGGCCTCAGCCAGCTCTGGGTTCTTTACCTTTGGTGGATCTCATAGTCCCTGAAAAGTTCAAGTATTGACTTTTTCCTTAAGCTACAGCCACCGTCCCTCTGGGGAAGGCTAGGAGGAAGATCGCAGAGTGTCTGGGTGGCCATAGTGCAGGGTCCTCTTTCGGAGGACCTGACGCCTCTGGTCTGTGAACTGAATTGGGTCCGAAAACTGGATGAAGGGCTGTGATTCTCCATTTGGTGACTCGAGTCCGGTTGTTTGCACCACACTTAGCGTGTTTCTCGCTGTGTGGGTCAAGCAGTGTCCTAGCAGGCTGACGACCTTTTCCGCTCCCTGGGACACCGTGGTCAGTCGGCTCCTGCTCGGCTCTCGGCGACCCGGGGTATCCGGTTGCCGCAGGTCCCTACTGCTGCGTGGCGGACGCGCCCACTTTGCCTTTGACAGTTAAGCGCTGCCACTTTGCCTCTACTGTACTGGGATTCAAACATCACGGTGAAATCAGGGAGCCCATCTCAGGGGTGGCATCCCCTCCAGCCATACTTGGCCAGAAAAAAGAGCCACCACAGAGGTTTTCAGGGATGCAAGTGGCCCCTCACTATTTCTCAGTGGCCTTAGAATCCATTCCCACATGTATGGTCCCCATGTTTCTGCCAACATGTGTCAGCAAAGGCCTCCAGCTCTTTTGGTGGATAAGCTATTTCTTGCGGGTCATAGTGGATGCCTGTTGCCTGGGTCATGCTGAGACTTGATTCTAGTTTGGGGTTTCCTGGCAACAGGGGGTGGTTGGGGTGGGTTTGGAGAAGGAGGAGGGACCCCTTTCAAGGTATCTTTGCCAAGTGAGGGCTTCACACGGTTTTTAAGCTGACAGAGATGGGTCTTCTTGGATGCTGGAGGGCAATCTCTTGCTGCTGCTAAGAGAGGCTCAGAATGACCTGGATGTCAACATTGTCAGTTTCTTGATGTCCTTAGTCTGTGTTTCAGGATCTCATTCTTCCCCCACCCTCGATGCCCCCTCCCACCCCCGCCACTAATGCCCTGATTTTCACAGGAGAAACTTGGCAAGACTGAATTAACTGCCATTTTAATTCAGCAACTCACACCGTCACATTTTGTGTTTGATTTTCAGCAATGTCAGCCCCGTGGCTACAAGAAATAAGATTTTTTTCAGGGCTGTCATGGAAGCTGTCTGATTCTCAGACCGTGACTCGAGGTGGGAGTTAACAGACCCGAGTTTGTCATTTTCTCTTTGTAAGCACTCAAGGGCACTCAGAGACATTCATCCCACACCACAGCCCTTGTCGTCATTACTGCCACACGGCAAGAGCGGAAGCCACTTGAGCTCCCAAGGCACGTGCTCCAGCGGCACTTTATCACAATCAACCACAGATGATAGCTTGATTAATTGTGATGCTACTGCATGTCATGGGTTACAAGCCGCACATCGCTCATCGGCAAGGAGCTCAGCATCACACGCAAGTCTAGGAGCACAACCAGATCCATCCCTAGGTCCCATCTTTAGGGATCTCTCTCCCGGGACCACTCCTAGAATTCTCTAGTAGTCTGTACCTAGTCAGGAGGTAGAAAACCCAGTAGGTTACACTGTGGAAGTTTAACATAAGAATGATTAACTGTAGTAAACGGGCAACTAGAAGATACAAGGAAACTCTGTGCAGCGCCCTACGGTTGAGGGAGAGCACCCAAGGAAAGGCGTACTTGGAAGGGCTTCTCATCGGAGAAGCTACGGTTTTGCCATTGAACACCAGAGAAGGTGGTCCGGTTAGCCAGACTGGAGCTTGTCCAGGGTAGGGAATGCCCTGCAGTGCAGGCAGGAAGCAGGCGATGGATAGCAGGAGACGTGCGTGTGCACTGGGAGCTTGGACACCAGTGGAGACAGAGGTCTTCAGAGCTCATGGGCTGTGTGGAGGGAAGTAGGGTTTACTGAGGGAGCAGCCACCTTGAACACCACAGCCTCAGATGGGCTGTGCTCTTACTGCCGGGGTCCTAGTTTCTGTCAAGAAGGCTGCAGACACATCATTTCCAATCTGACCCTGTATGAGTTGCAGGGAGTCTACAAGTGTGGCCCATGATTCAGGCTGACGCCATTGGATATCCCCATATTGATGATACGCTTGGTCTCTGTATTAGACCTGTAATTCATCACAGTCTGCTGGTGTCACTGCTGGTGTCACTCTTTAACTATTTGGAGTGAAGTGTAGAAACTTTGCCTCCTTACCCTCCCCCACTTATGCTTACCGTAAAGATTCTCCATACATCTAGAACCATATCAGACAATATCATTTTTGTTTCATCCATCAAACATCTCGAGGGCGTCCTGCTAAATGAAATAAGTCAGGCGGAGAAGGACAGATACCATATGTTCTCACTCACGGGTCTAACAGGAGAAACCCAACAGAGGACCACGGGGAGGGGAAGGAGGAAAAAGAGGGAGAGGGAGGGAGACAAAGCACAAGAGACTCTTGAACACTGAAAACAAACTGAGGGTGGAAGGGGGAGGGGGAGAGGGGAGGGGGGGTGATGGTCATGGTGGAGGGCACTTGTGGGGAAGAGCACTGGGTGTTATATGGAAACCAACTTGACAATAAAGTATAAATTAAAAAAAAAAGATATATCCATAAAAAAAGTTCTAAATGAACTACTATATTTACCTATATTTTTACTCTTTCCATTAACTTTTTTCCTTCTTGATGCTCCAGGTTTCCTTCTTTTATTATTTCTTTTCTGTTTACAGAACATCCTTTAGCTATATTCCTTCAGGGTGGGCCTGCGGTGACATTATCTTCGTTTTCTTTTACTTGACGATGTCTTGATTTTCCCTTCATTCAAGAAGGACTTTTTTTCCCCTGGATATAGAATTTGGGTTGACATTCTTTTATTTCAGCCCTTTCAAAATGTACCATTTCCTTGTGGCCTCCAAGTTTCTGATGAGAAATTTGCTGTCATTAGAATGATTTTTCCCCGAAGGCGTCACTTTTTTTCTCATTGCTTTCAAGATCTTTTTTTCTTTTGTCTTTAGAGTTCAGAAGTTTGACTCTGATGTATTTTGGTTAGGATTTCTTTGGTTGTGTCCTGTTTGGGATTCACTAGTTTCCCAAATCTGTAGCTTTTTAGGTCTTTTGCCAAATTGAAGTTTACAGCCATTATTTAAGTACTGTTTGAACCCAGTCTCCTACCAGGACTCTGATGACATGAATGTTACATTTTTTTGTTAGTCCCACAGATTCCTGAGGCTCGGCTCATTTTTTTCAGCCCGTTTTTTTTTTTTTTTTTCCTCTCTGTAGTAGACTGGAAATTTCTATTATTTTATCTTCAAATTCATTGATTCTTTTTGTGTCCCTTGCATTCTGCTCTTGAGCCCATCCACAGAGTTTTTAAAAGTTATTTATTTTTTTAATATTAAAAAATGTATACTTTAATAAGTGTATAAACAATTAGGTAAGACTGTGGAGAAGTTGACCACATTACATGTATTAGGAGATGTAAGTGTCCATCTAAATTTTCTATTTCATTTTTTTTTTACAGAATATTTATTCAAGTTGTTTAATGTATAATTTCTCATGTGCCATTTGAGAAGTCCTTTTCGTAAAGACTATCCTTTTGTCTGACGACAGACAGCAGCCACATTGTCAGTGATTTTTCCAGACCTCCATGTTGGATAAGTTCAGTTTCTCTCTTTTTTTTTTTAAATGTTTTATTTATTTGAGAGAGAGAGAGCGAGGGAGCGAGAGCGAGCAGGGGAGGGTCAGAGAGAGAGGGAGACACAGAATCCGAAGACAGGCCCCAGGCTCTGAGCTAGCTGTCAGCACAGAGCCCGACCCAGGGCTCGAACCTATGAACCATGAGATCATGACCTGAGCCGAAGTCAGACGCTCAACCGACTGAGCCCCCCGGGCGCCCCAATCAGTTTCTTCTTGAGACACAAGCTTCCTTCTGTATTTCTGAGGAAATTGAAGGAGAGTGAGACGGGACTCCCGCTGAGCTCAAAACCTCTGATACATTGGCTTTAGGATCGTCTCTTCTGTCAGGGAACCTTATTAATGGAGTGTGTGGCTCGACTGCCTGAACGACCCTGCTGCCAGACGCCATCTTGCTGCCCATCACGACGCTGAGGTGGGGCTGCTTCCGGGGCGCTCGCTAGCCGCAGAGATCCTTTATTATTTACTTTAAATTCACGTTAGTTAACATCCAGTGTGGTCTTGGCTTCAGGAGTAGAGCCCAGTGATTCATCGCTTACATATGATACCCAGTGCTCGTCCCCCAAGGTGCCCTCCTTAGTGCCGTCGCCCAGTTGACTTATCTCCCACCCGCCTTTCCTCCAGCAACCCTCAGTTCTCTGTATTTAAGAGTCTCTTATGGTTTGCCGCGCTGTCTGTTTTTGTCTTGTTTTTCCTTCCCTTCCCCTGTGTTCATCTGTTGTATTTCACAAATTGCACATCTGAGTGAAATCATATATCTGACTTATTTCCCTTAGCATAATACCCTCTAGTCTCATCTGCGTTGTCGGAGATGGCAAGATTTCATTCTTTTTCATCTCCGAGCAGTATTCCATTGTGTGTGTATGTCTCTCACCTACACACACACCCCCTACGTCATCTTTATCCATTCATCAGTTGATGGACATTTGGGCTTTTTCCATAATTTGGCTATTATCGATAGTGCTGCTATAAACATTGGGGTGCACGTGCCCCTTCGAATCAGCATTTTTGTATCCTTTGGATAAATATCTAGTAGTGCCATTGCTGGGTTGTAGGGTGGTTCTACTTATAATTTTTTGAGGAACCTCCATACTATTTTCCAGAGTGGCTGCACCAGTTTGCATTCCCACCAACAGTACAGAAGGATTCCCCTTTCTCCGCATCCTCACCAACATCTGTTGTTCCTGAGTTGTTAATTTTAGCCATTCTGACAGGTGTGAGGTGGTATCTCATTGTGGTTTTGATTTGTATTTCCCTGATGATGAGTGATATTGAGCCTCTTTTCATGTGTCTGGTGGCCATCTGGATGTCTTCTTTGGAAAAGTGTCTATTCATGTCTTCTGCCCATTTCTTCACTGGACTACTTACTTTTGGGTGTTCAGTTTGGTAAGTTCTTTATAAATTTTGGTTACTAACCCTTTATCCGATATACGCCATTTGCAGATATCTTCTCCCATTCCGTTAAGTTGCCTTTTAGTTTTGCTGATTGTTTCCTTTGCTGTGCGGAAGCTTTTTATCTTGATGAGGTCCCAATAGTTCATTTTCGCTTTTATTTCCCTTGCTTCTAGAGACATGTCAGGTAAGGAATTGCTGCAGCTGAGGTCAAAGAGCTTGCTGCCTGTTTTCTTCTGTAGGATTTTGATGGTTTCCTGTCTCACATTTAGGTCTTCCATCCATTTTGAGTTTATTTTTGTGTGTGGTATAAAAAGTGGTCCAGGTTCATTCTTCTGCATGTTGCTGTCCAGTTCTCCCAGCACCATTTGCTGAAGACTCTCTTTTTTCCACTGGATGCTCTTTCCTGCTTTGTCGAAGATTAGTTGGGCATACATTTGTGGGTCCATTTATGGGTTCTCTATTCTGTTGATCTATGTGTCTGTTTTTTTGCCAACTCCATATTGTCTTGTTGATTACAACTTTGGAATACTGCTTGAAGTCTGGACTTGTGATGCCGCCAGCTTTTGTTTTCTTTTTCAACATTACTTTGGCTATTTGGGGTCTTTTCTGGTTCCATACAAATTTTAGGATTGCTTGATCTAGCTCCGTGAAGAATGCTGGTGTTGTTATTATTTTTTTTAAGTTTACTTTTATTTTGAGAAAGAGCACAAGTAGGGGAAGGATGGAGAGAGAGAGAGAGAATCCCAAGAAAGTTGTGCACTGTCAGTGTGGAGCCTGATGTGGGCCTCGAACCCATGAACCATGAGATCGTGCCCTGAGCCAAAGTGGGACGTTTAACAGACTGAGCCAGTCAGGTGCCCCTGGTGTTATTTTGATAGGGATTGCATTGAATGTGTAGATTGCTTTGGGTAGTATCGACATTTTAACTCTACCATCCACAGCATTTAAAAAATTCTTGTTATAGCATTTTTCAGTTCTAAAATTTCCACTTGGTTGTTTTTTTTTCCTGAAACTTTCTACTTTTAAAAATTTGTTTCAAGCATATTCATAAGTGTTCATTGAAACATTTTTATGACGGCTGCTCTACGATCTTTGTCTGGTAATTCCAGCACTTCTTGCATCCTGGTGTTGGCGTCTGTGCATTTTCTGTTTTCCGTTGGTTTGAAATCTTCCTATTTCTTGATATGACAAATGACTTTTGATTGAAACTTGGACATTTTGGGTGCTATGTTATGAGAGCCCAGATTGGGCAGGCCTTCTGTTTTAGCTGGCTCTCTTTGATACTGCTCAGCAGGGGAAGTGGGTGGGCAGAGGTCCAGGCTGCTCATGCAGTCTCGACCCCCAGAGGGGAGCTTCTCATTGCTCCTTGGCGAGGGGGTAGTTGGGCTGCCCACCAGGCCATCACTGATAACTCCCGGGAGATGGGAATGCCTGGGAGAGCTAGGATGCCTTGTTACCACCCCCCCCCCCCCCCGTGCCTTCCACGGCTCCCGGGGGCAAGGGTGGCCTTGTTGCTGTCGGGCAGCGGTGAATGTCCTGGCTATCCCCCCCAGGCCTCCTCAGACACCACCTGGCAAGCAGGGGAAGAAACTAAATTATGCCACGTCCACATACTGGAGTACTTCTCAGCAGTAACAAGGGTGAACTAACGCAACACACGGCAACACGGATGGGGCCCAGAGGCATCATGGAAGAGTAGAAAAGTTACATAGTCTATAAGTCCATATATGTGACATCTGGGAAAGGCAGAGTAATAGGGGCAGAACTAGGTCTGTGGTTGCCACACTGGGGGAGGCGAAGGGGCTGCTCAGAAGAGGTGTGGGGTAACCGGGAGGTGGAGGTGTTCTCCTGTACCCCAGTTCGGTGGGTGGCTACACAGCTGGGTCTGCTTATCCAAATTCACAGAGCCATATGCTAAAAAGGTGAACAGTACCGTATGTAGATTGTAGCTTAATTAAACATTTTTAAATGTTTATTTTTGAGAGAGAGTTTTGAGAGAGAGAGCGAGCGAGCGAGCAAGCATGAGTGGGGGAGGGGCAGAGAGAGAGGGAGACACAGAATCGGAAGCAGGCTGCAGGCTCTGAGCTGTCAGCACAGAGCCCGACACAGGGCTTGAACTCACAAGCCGTGAGATAATGGTCTGAGCCGAAGTCAGACACTTGACCACTGAGCCGCCCAAGAGCCCCTAAACTTTTTTTTTTAAAGTTTATTTATTTATTTTGAGAGCGGGCAGGAGAGGGGCCGAGAGAGAGGGAGACAGAGAATCCCAAGCAGCCTCCATGCTGTCAGTGCAGACAGAGCCTGACGCGGGGCTCGATTCCACGAACTGTGAGCTCATGACCTGAGGCGGAATCAAGAATGGGATGTGTAACTGACTGAGCCGCCCAGACACCCCTGAACTGTAGCTGAATTTGAAAATAAAACTCTGTGCAGGCTGACGCTGCAGAAAGATGGAGAAGAGGTTTGAGGAGCACCGTTGCCTGTCAGCCAGAGGGCTGTCTTTGCGGGTTTGAATCGATATGTCCTTAACGAGTAGAGCCCACAGGCCCCTGTGACACAGATCAGTGCATTGCAGTCAGTACACACAGGGTGCACACGTACCAAGAATGCCCAGCTATGTGCTGCCTTCCCAGAGTGGGCGGTTGAGTGGGTAGCGGTTAACTCCTGTGATCCTCTGAATCCCATCAATAGCTGGGACTCTCTGTCTTCCCCTGCTTTGAATTCAGCTCCACATCTGTTTGCTATTTTCCTGCCTAATTAATATAATTATATAAAATAATAACCATCACCAATACCGTATTCCGAATTATGTAATTTCATACCATCAACACACAGTCTGTTTCTGGCCTGCCAGGCAATCACGAATCGTGGTGTTCTGTACCCTTTTATTCTCTGCGTTCTGAGCTGAGAGGGGTCACCGTCAGCCGCTAGCGTGGCCAGGCCTGCGGTGGGGAGAGCTGGCGTTGGGGTGTGTGGGAGCAGGCAGAGGTGGCCTTTGCCGTCGCATCTGTGGAAAAGGGGAGGTGGTCCAGGGGGGCAGTCCCTCCCTTTGGGTGACCCCCTTCTCCCAGCTGGCAAGAGAGTGTCCAGCTGCTCCTCCTCCATCCGCCGGAGAGGAGAGTGATAGTGACAGCAGTGCTAAGGACGGGCCTCTTGTCGTTAAACTAAAAACGGTGCCTCTGTAGCTATGATTTTGTACTTAGATGTTTTTCTCCCCCTTTCACAGTTGGGGAAACAAAGGCCCAGGGAAACAGAGCTCCCCAGAAAGAATCACAAAATATAGTTGGGCAGGTTGGCGTCTGTGAATGTATTTCCTTTTCATCTAGCATATCGTGTCTCAAGCATGCCAGAGACGTTCCCATCTCAGGACCTTGGCACTGGCCTTTCCTGGCGCCTGAACCCCACCCCCCTCCCCCGGATACCAGCGTGGTTCACTCCATCCCTCGCTTCCTGTGTTTGTTTCCACATCACCTTCTTTCTAGCTGAGGCTCACCTGGCTCATCTCATTTAAAAAGGCAGCCCTCCCTCCCTGCCTGGCTCCTCCCCCCACCCCACTCCTCCCCTTCCTTACCATGCTGTTTTTTCCGAAACACTCACCATTTTCTGTTGTATAATTTATTTCAAAGAACCCTCTGGAGGGGTGTATCGTGAGGGAGACCAACACACACAATCGTACCTGACATGGAGTAGGTGCTCCATAAACATGTGAGTAGATGAAGGAATGAATTTTCAATGGGTGGAAACTAAACAGGAATACTCTGTTTGGTGTCTTCCTGAACGGTGCCCATTTTACCACTTTCTGTTTGAAACATTTTACTAAATAAACCAAGTGCTTTGTTAATGCTAATGTCCCGATCATTTGGGCACAACGTCCTGCTGATGAGACCCAGTGAGGCAGAACGTACAGTTTTCTCAGCCAGGGAGAGTGGGGGGTCCACGCCGCCAGCTCTCTCGGCCAATGAGCGTTCTGTGTGTCCGCTGGCCTCTCTCCTGGCCACCTTGTTTGCATTCCAACAGTTTTGATCTCAAATGGATGTCAAAACACGTGGGTACTTGAGCTGGGTTGCTGTAAGAAGCCGTGGAAGATAATCTCGCTGTGGGTTAAAATGCTGATTTATGAGCTGTTTATGCCCTGCAAAGAAATAGGTGAGAAAACACAGGGCAGAGATCAGACACAGAGGCCATCGTTGATGCTAAGTTAGCCTGGGAGGGTGACCAAAGGTTCACAAAGGGAAGCTGAAGAAACTGTGTGTCAAGACCTTTCGATATTTGGAGAAGACAGAAAGTACAGTGATGTTGCCAGAGGAGCTAATCAATTTTGACCCCTTTTGATGCTGATGCGGTTGTCTCTGCCAGCAGTGTGTCCCCGGAAAAGGGGGTTATCATGGAGTCACAGACTGTGAGGGATGCGGTAAGGCAAACATCACCACTGGTCAAAATTATCCTTAAAATTCTTTTAGGCACCATGTTGATATCATACTATTCAGTTAGCTCTTGCTGTTGAACAGCCCAAAACATAGTGGCTTAAAATGACAACCATTTATTTAGCTAACGATGCTGTGGGTCAGTATTTTAGGCTGGGCTCAGCTGAGCGGGTCTTGTCTTGGCTGGGCTTACTCATGTGCCTTGGGCAGCAGCCGGCTGTGTTACAGGGGACTGGCCGGACTAAGGTGGCCTGCCGGGATGGCTTGTCTCCACTCCACATGGTCACTCATCCACCAGGCGGCTAGCGTGGGCTTGTTCCCATGGCTGAGGCAGAGCCGAAGCATCAGAGTTCTTGAGTGATTGGCTCGGAACCAGCTCACTATCACTAATGCCACTCTGTCACCCAGGGTCGAGGGGTAGATAAAAAGTTTCCAGAAATTGATGGGAAGGGCAACAAAGCCTCCCTTTCAAAGGCTGTGGAAATAGGGCGGTGTGAAGGATTGTAGTATTTGCAGCCCACTAACTATTTCTCAGTACTTCAACCTCGGTCAGTTTTTCCTTTGGTGTTGAAACTTGCCCTGTTTCCATGTTTAATCAACACATGCAGTAGGGAACTTGTATGTTCAGTGCTTGTGTAGGAAACACACTGCCAGCCCTGGAATTGTGCTCAGCAGCGAGCTGCTCACAGCGGAGCCAAGTGGGCTTCGAGGATGCTCGCTGTACGCAGGCATTTGCTTATGGAGTTGACTTCTAGGGGCCATTGCCAAGAGATTGAAATTATTATTTTCATTTTGTTCAGCCTCACTGTGTGTTGTGTAGTGAAAAACTGTAGAAAGCTTTGGGAGTTTCTGAGAGATGAAAGACTGGGGCCACACGGCTTGGCCCTTGTTAGAGGGGAACCTCTTTAGACTGGAGTTTTGTGGACCCGAGTCTCATCCGCTCTTCGGAGGGACCATGTGGGGAGACTGGAGTCCGGGGTGCTGTCTGCTTTCACTGCGCACTGCCTACTGTTGACTTCTTTTTTTGGGGGGGAGCACAGGGTGGGTAGTCACAGAATGGGTCCCTGAATCTGCCGTGGGGCTGACACAGCTCTTCCTCCAAGTTAGGCCGTTTCTTTAGAGTCTTTTCCAACCCTGCACTTCATTCATTGACCAGTCACTTATTGAACACCTAGTATGTGCCGGGCGGTGCTTGGGACACTGAGCCAATGATTGATAGTATGCACCCGCTACATGTGACGACTCAGACACTTTCACAGCAGGAAAAAACACAACTCACTCTGCGACTTGGATACACAGAGAGCAAATGGCTCTTTCCTTCTGCCCGCACTTGACTGGCTCTTCCCTAAAGCCCGGCTCCCGGCTGGCAGGAGACGAGAAGGAACGTTAACGTGTGCTTGTGGACTCTGGGGAGCCAGTACTTCAGGCCAGGACTGCTTACAATCCACTTAAGTCTCACATGGCCCTACGGGGGGAGGTGTCACTATTTCCCCATGTTATGGTGGGGAAACTGAGTCCTGAGGAGGTGGTGCAGATCGTCTGGGGTCACAGCACTAAGAGGTGCAGGGCAGGACTTGGGTCCTGCCTCCTAAGCCCTCTTTCTAACCACTCTGCAGAACAAATTAAAATAAATGTCTGGTTCCCTAGTGTCCCCTCAGCTTGTGTCCTCCCTGCTCTCCCCCTGCAGTGTCTCCAGGATGGCATCTGGTGTCCACTTGGCCTGTTTAGGGGGCGGGGTATCATTACAGAGTGATTCTTCCCACCAGGTTCCCCCTTCCCAGCACTCTGTGAGCCCCAAACCACACCCCGTCCAGCCTGCAGGAGGTCCTGTGGCCGCTCAGGACAGCTCAGCCCCGGGGGCCTCCCTCTGCCCAGCCTTGCTCCGCTCTGGCTGCGTCCTGACAGGGCTTCCCCGGGGAAGTGGGGGGCAACCTGGGGTCGTCCCAGCCTTACACCTTCTCCTGTCCTGCTTGCCTTCCTCTGCTGGGCCCGTGCCCTCCTCACCGTCTTCCAGGGTCAGGAAAAGTGGAACCTTTTCGTGGGTTTTCTGTATTAGTGTCCCGGGGCTGCGGTAACCAAGTCCCCCTCACTGGGGGTAGCACAGTGGCCTCCCTGGTCTGGAGGCCGGTGTGGACAGGGCTGGGCTTACTCTGCAGGCTCTTGGGACGCTCCTTCCCACCTCGGGCAGCTTCTGGTAGCTCCGGGCGCTCCTGGGCTTGTGGCCATGTCCCTCGTCTCTGCCTGCCTGGTCCCGTGGCCTTCACGTGGCTGTCTCTGTGTCCTCCCCCTTCTTATGAAGACGCTGGTCCTTGGATTTAGGGCCCACGCACCTCCAGGTGCAAGTCTTCTCACCTTGGGGCCCAAGACGTCCAATAAAGACAGAAGGTAATTGTGAAAAACTTTCACCCTCAGCAACATCTGCTCTGGGGATTATGGTCTTTCCAGAAATCCTGATTTGCGTTCGGGAAGCTGAAGCTTACCTTGTTTCGCTGTTTTCCTGATTTAGGAGGGCACATGTCTCCCTCCCGGAGGGCCCCCTCCCCCGGAATACCAGCACCATCTTCCAGAGGGGGAGCCTGGTGTGGATCGGGCGACTCAGCCCACGGAAAGTGCTTGGGCTGGTGACTGGCATGAGGCGGACACTAATGAGGCTCAGCTATGCCTGATACAGATCTGTAGAGTTTCTCAGCCCTTTAGGCAGATAGACGCCTCAGGCTGGCCAAGGTGGAGTGGATTAACTTGGAAAAGGAAGAAAGAGAGAAATATGTCAATAAGTGTCAGTGGACTGTCCCCCTTTGGCGCTTCCGCTGTGGTCAGAGCCTGTAGGTAGTATCTCCTTTGTCCCCCGCGTTTCTCCCCACTTTACAGATGGGAACCCAGAGTTAGAGGAGCTTGCCAAAGCCATCCAGCGGGTAAGCGGCAGACCTGGAACTCGAGCCTGGGAGGTGGTCCTCCTTCAGCCCAGGGACCCCACGTCCCAGGGAGAGCTGAGCAGATGTGCTGCCTGGCACCCAGGACGGCACCCTCGGAACCCGGCCTGGCCTGGCCTGCGGTCCTCAGCCGGGGCTGCCCCACTGGGGGGCACAGGGCAGACGGAAGAAGATCCGATTTCTCTGGAGGGTCTGGCTGAAGGCGTCCCAGGTCAAGATCTTAAATTGGAGGTGCATCCCCCAAAGGATGGGCTGTCCCACTCGGTGTGCCGGGTCGTATGGGCGCCCCACAGATACACTTTGGAAAAGAGTGTTATATATTTATTTTAATAATAGTTCCAAGAAAAAATGTTTTTTTTTTCTCCTCCAGTTATGACAAGAACTTATTTACTCATTTATGGTTTTTACTCTGACAGGCAAAGCATGGCGTCATGGTGCCCCCCTTGCCTTTCCTGGCCGGTGAGGGTAAACGTCTTTTCACGTGTCTTTTTAAAGTGTTTTGATTTTTTTTAATTTTAAAAATTAATAGACTTTACTTTTTTTAAAGTTTATTTTGAGAGACAGAGTGTGAACCAGGGAGAGGTAGGTAGAGAGAGAGAGAGAGAGAGAGAGAGAGAGAGAGAGAGAGAGAGTCCCAAGCAGGTTCCACACTGTCAGCACAGAGCCCAGCGTGGGGCTCAGTGTCACAAATCGCGAGCTCATGACCTGAGTCAAAATCAAGAGTTGGATGCTTAACCAGCAGAGCCCCCCAGGCGCCCCTGGACTTCACTTTTTTAGAACAGTTTTAGGTTTATAGAGGAATGCGGGGAAAGCACAGAGGCCCCCGAAGAGCGCTCGGCCTTGGCCTCCCTTCCACTTCCGCCCGTGTCTGCCGTGTGGCGTGAGCTCGGGTGGTGTCACAGCCGACGGGCCAGCATTAATCCCTTATTAGTAACTGAAGCTCACAGTTTGTGTCGGGCTCACTCTGGGTGTTGCCCAGCCTGTGGGCTTGGACGCAGGCATGGTGATACGCATCCACCCACTGCAGCATCAAACAGGGGAGGTTCACTGCCCCAGACGTCCTCTGTGCGCCCCCAGCCCCTCCCCCCTCCCCTCCCGGCAGCCAGTGGCCCTGTTACTGTCCCGGGGTCTTGTCCCTTCCAGACCGTCTCACGGGATCATCCAGGACATGCCTTCTCAGGCCGGCCTCTCCCACTTAGTGAGAGACACTGAGGGTTCCCCCGTGTCTCTTCGGGGCTTGATTGCTCCCTTCTTTTCAGCGGTGGATACTGTTCCGTCGTCAGGATGGAGCACACTTTCCATTTGCCTCTCCTGAAGGACAGCTTGGCTGCCTCCAGGCCTTAGCGGTTATAATTAAAGCCTCTAGAGACATTCGTGGGCAGGATTTTGTATGAGTGTAAATTTAGTTTTGGCTTACGGGGTAATGATCTAGTCCCCCAAACACCATTTTCTCTTTACTTTTTAAAAGTCGTAAAATACACATAACATACAATTTATCCTTTTAACCGTCCTTAAGCGTGCAGTTCAGTGGCACCGTGTACATTCACGTTATACACACGGCCAGCCTTTAATCTTTATTTATTTATTTCTTATTTTTTAAAATGTTTTTTAATTAAAAATTTTTTTTACCATTCTTATTTATTATTGAGAGACAGAGAGGGAGAGACAGAGCATGAGCATGGGAGGGGCAGAGAGAGAGGGAGAGACACAGAATCTGAAGCAGGCTCCAGGCTCTGAGCTGTCAGCACAGAGCCCGACGTGGGGCTGGAACTCTTGAACTGGAGATCATCACCCTGAGCCGAAGTCGGCCCCTTAACCGACTGAGCCACCCAGGTGCCCCAACGGCCACCCTTTTAAAGTAACCGTATTCCGGGGGCGCCTGGCGGGCTCAGTCAGGAGAGCATGTCATGTAACTCTTGATCTTGGGGCTGAGTTGGGTGTAGAGATTATTTAAATAAATACATAACTTTAAAAAAAGAGACAAACTTAGAAAAATAAAGTAACCGTATTCTAGCAAACCCCAGTTACCCAGGGATGGGGAGGAGGTACGGGTCTGAGGGGTCCCCTCATGGCACGGCGACGACAGACAGGGGCTTGGGAAACTTGCAGCTCCAACAGCGGGCCCAGCCCCAGGCTCTTCCTCAAAAGTTCAGTGTGTTTAAAACATCTGGATACATTTCTGTGTGGCCTTCTCTTTTAGGGTCCCCACATGAATTTTTAGAACCTGTTGGTGGTATTTCCATGCTCTCTTTGCCCATGTCCCTTTATGGGTTGTTTCTGAAAAAGGGGGTGTTAGGAAATAGTCACTTCTGTCCTGCAAATGTCTCCCTCCTCTCTGCTCACCTCCCTGTAAAGCTGCACACGCGCACCTGGGGGGGCTCGGAGGAGGTGGGGGGCCGTGCACGTGGCAGAGTGGAGGAGGCCAGGGGTCCTTCACGCTCTCCACACGGTGTGCCCTCAGGGTGGCAGGGAGGGGGGTCCCTGGCCGTGAGTCTTGCCAACCAGGTGGTCTTCCCAGAGCCTTCCCGACCTTGTGTCTCAATTTCCCCATTAGTCCAGTGGGAATAGTATGACCTGCTGCTGCCTTGATTCCGAGTGAGGAAGATTAGTCGTGGCCCTTCGAGGTGTCCCCAGGAAAAGTACCGTCTCCCCGGAGGAAGGGGTTAGGTGGCTCATTATCCTGCCGGCAGGGATCAGCTGCTCCTAAAAGGCGTCGGTTTTGCTGAGATCACAGGACAGGCTGCAGAGAGAGCAGGATAGTCATGGTGGCAGGTGGGTTAGAAACTCATTTTCTGGGATTCCTCTTGTGAAGCCCCGCGCCTCCACGCCCCTGGGCCCAGGCTGCTTCTCTCTTTCCCCCGAGGGTGGGCTGATTCCGGGGGCGTGCTCAGGGTGCCGCTCAGCCCTCAGCTCCCCGGGCAGGACCCCCGGGACACAGCCGGACACAGCCTGGTCCCTGGTCCCTCCGGGGGCTGTCCCAGGCTCGGGGTGCTCACTCGGGGGCGTGGGGACCCCATAGGCTTCCTTCATCTTGCCTGCCTGGACACGCACAGTGGGTGCTTTCGGCTCTGTCCTGGGCTCTCCCGGATTGCCCTAGAGAGTGGGGTCCAGGTCACCCCCCCACCCAACTCACCCTGAAGCCCACTTTGGGAGGCCTCCTTCTTCCCTTCCCATTTCTCTTCCTTCCCATTTCTTCCCAACTTGGGGACCATCATAACTGAGGATTAGGAAATGAATTTCCTTCTTAGGGTTTAGGCTCTGGAATCCAGAAGTCTTTACTCTGTTTCTGCCGTAGCAACTCCAGCAAGAGCCCTGTCCACCCATCTACCCCTGCACTTACCCTGTAGGAGCGCACCCATCTCCCCCTGCGCTTACCAGTAGGAGCCAGTCCGCGGGCACTGTGGGGTTGTTGGCTCTCTGGGGCCCCCAGAGCCGCCCATGTGCATGGGGCCAGCCTCGCAGCCAGCATCTCATTGCTCCTGGGAGGACCTTCCATGCACGACAGCTTCCTCACCCTGCTGGGTCACCTTGGCGTGTGTTCTGTGTGATCTCTCATCGGCCCCCCGAGTAGTCACGCTCTAGCTGCCCCGTGACACACACTGCGTAGGGTCCTTCACCCTGTCTTTCTCTCTCCCCTCTGTTTCCTGGGATCACCTCCCAACTAGCATCCTGGCAACGACATCTTTTTGGGGGGAACCCCGTATGAGACAGCATGTCTTCTCAGAAGCAGTGAATGGGGCCTGCTGACTGATGAGGGAAGAGACGGGGTAGGAGGAAAGAGAGGGTGGGGGAGGACTCGCTAGTTAATAGTTCAGAATACTGAGGCGGATCTTTGGAAACCCAAGTAAGTGGAGCACTTCCCCAAGGCCTGGCACCGCACCAGTCTTCTCACGGCCCACGTTTCAGAGGGCCCTTCCTGGGGCTCTGCCTGAGTGGCCCGTTCCCTGCGCTCAGGGCTCCAGGTCTCAGGGATCCCACCAGCCAGCCAAGGAAGCAGGGACTGGCACTCAGCCTCGAGGTTCCCAGGGGAAGTATCTGGAAATCCTTCAGCTAGTAGAAAGGCTGCGGCACCTTGAGGTAAGCCATTGTTTTCCATCGGCATCAGCACCGAGGAATTCCAGGACCCCCTTCTGATCTCTAAAGACTCTTGTTTGTATTTTTATTTTATTTTATTATTTTTTTAATTTTTTAATGTTTTTTATTTTTATTTTTGAGAGACAGAGAGACAGTGCAAGCAGGGGAGGGTCAGAGAGAGAGGGAGACACAGAATCTGAAGCAGGCTCCAGGCTCTGAGCTAGCAGTCAGCACAGAGCCCGATGCGGGGCTCGAACCCACGAACCGCGAGATCATGACCTGAGCTGAAGCCGGACGCTTAACCAACTGAGCCACCCATGCGCCCCAAGACTCTTGTTTTTAAATCTTTCCCGAAACAATTATATTTCGTGAAATGCTTTGAGGCAAGTGACATGGTGGCGTGAGACCCATAATATTCGTTACATCTGTGAGGGACAGAGAACCGGAGAGCTGGTTTCAGGTTAAAACAGAGTCTGGTGTATAGCGTTTGTCGACTTCTGTGGTGTGAGCACCCCCCCCGCAGCCGATCCCAAGCTGTGAACGTGACAGTTGGGAAGACAGGGCACCGCGGAGGGCCACACCGCTCATTGTCTGGCGTTTCCACGATGCCGATGCCGTAGCATAAATGACCCCCGAGCACCCGTAGTGGTAAGATGTAAGACAGTCATTTGCCAGTGATCAGCTTTAAGTAGTTAGTACCTTTTTGATGGAGGTAAAATTTACACAACACTACACTCACCACTCTCACTGTTTCGTGGCGGACGTTCTGGCACGTCCACTGCCAGAACATGTCCATCTCCGCCAGGGAAGCCCTGTACCCGGTCAGGCGGCCACCCCGCGCTCTGTCTCTCCCTCCCTGGCAACCCTTGTAACCTGCTTTCTGTGTCCGTGAACGTGCCTCATCTGGGATTCTCATACAGATGGAATCGTACGTTACGTGACCTCCCAGGTCTGAGTTCCTTCACTCAGCGTGCTGTTCTCGTGGCTCATCCGTGTCGCGGCGCGTGTCAGCGCTGCGTTCCGTGTTGTGGCTGAAGGGGGTCCCCTTGTCTGGGTGTGTCGCACTTTCTTTACCCGTTCATCCATCAGTGGACATTTGGGCTGGTTCTGCCTCTTGGCTGTTTGGAATCGTGCTGCTGTAAACAGTCACCTGCGGTGTTTATTCGAGCTCCTCTCTTCAGGTCTTTGGGGGAGTTACGTGCCCAGAAGTGGACTTGCTGGGTCGTCCGGCAGCCCATGGTTCACTTTTTGCAGAGCCTCCAAGTTGTCCTCCTCCGTCTTGCATTCCTGCAGGCGGGGCTCGCGCGGTCCCATTTCCCGGTACCCTCCCCACACTGTCCTTTCTGCTTGTCTAGCCGGGCCAGCTGCCGTGAAGTCATGTCTCGTTGGGGTTTTGATGTACGTTTTTTCCAGTGACCGATGGTGAGTAGCATCCATGCATGCGCTTTTGGCTGTTTGCGAACCTTCCTTGGAGAAGTGTGTGTTCAAGTCCTTCGCCCGGTTTTCAGCTGACTCGGTGGTTCTTTTGTCGTTGAGTTGTAAGGGCTCCTTATGTATTTTGCGTGCATCGGATGTGTGATTTGCAATACGTTCTCCCATCCTGTGAGCTGTGTTTTCACTTTCTGGATAGTGTCCTTTGATGCCCAAAAGTTTAATTTTGATAAAAAATTTTTTAAAGTTGGTATAAAATTAAATTAAAAAATGTAGTGTAAAATTATATAAAAATTGATTTAAAAAGGTTTAAAAAAAATCACTTGTGCTTTTGGTGTCATATCTAAGACCTTTGCCGAATCAAAGGTCGTGAAGATTCACTCCTGTGTTTTCTTCTGAGAGTTTTGTAGTGTTAGCTATTACACATAGGTCTCCGACTGACTTTGAGTGAACTTTTGTGTAGGATGTGAGATAGGGAGATCTACTTCATTCTCCCAGGTGCCAACACCCAGTAGTATATCTTTGTTTATAGTATAGCTTGTTATAAGTTTATATAACTTAACTCTTAATTATGGCCATGTTTAACAACTGGCTTGCAAAATTCCTGAAAATCAGCTCTCGTGAGCCAGCGTGAGCTGGTCTGAGCCAATACGAGACAGTTCCCGCCACTATTTCCACCTTTCCCCGCTTGCTGCAAAAGGCTGGATGGAGTTTGTATTTGTTTTTCTTAAGGAGCCGAGCTGGGGGATGACCGAAGTGTGCTTGCAGAGCTCCTAGGGAATGGGTGTCTGAGCAAGGAGCATCCGGACACCCCGCTCTGGTAGCCGTGGGCCCATCCAGCCTCCTCCCATTGCATCTGGCTTACCCTCCCCTGGTTCAGAGAACGTGACTGGTTCCCTCTTGCTGCCTCACATTTGCCCAGCTCTTCCTCTGGCTGAGAGGGAACTGATTATGTCCCAACTGGCGTGGGGGTTTTGGAAGCCGCACCTTTGAATAGAGACCCAAGCCTGATCCTGAGGTTGAGAAAGTGCCCCTTATCCTGGTGGGGTAACCAGATAAAATACCAGATGCTCAGCGACATTTGGATTTCAGGTGAATAATGTACAATTTTTAGTATAAGCATGACCCGTGCGAGATTGGGGTAGACTTCTACTAAAGAATTATGCATTGTTCCTCTGAAATTCATTTCGCTGGGATCTTGTGTTTTCGTTTGCTGAATCCGGTAGGCTTCCCCTCGGGCCACGGTTCTAACCGCTGCCCTCATCCAACAGCAGGGGCTCAGAACCCCAGAGTGAAAAGGGCCCGAGAGCAGTGTGGATTCTCTGCCCGTTTTACAGGTCTGGAAACTGAGTCCCGGCGTGGACTCGCTGTGGACTCGGAGGGCCTTGCTGAGCCACACATTTGAAGGCAGCACATTTTCTGAGTGTCCCCTCTACACAGGGCTCTGCACTGGGTGCCGGGGGTGACAGTGACAAGACTGCCATGGGCCTGGGTAGGGGGTGAGTCCAGAGTTCCCTTCGGGCACATGAAATAGGATTTGGACAGACCTGGGTCCAGATCCTGCTTTGCCGTATGTCAGCGGCCCGTGAGGTCGCTTCCGCTCTTGGAGCCTCTGTCTCCCCTTTCCTAGCGTGGGGGTAGCAGTACTTCTCTCGGGGGACTGTTCCCGGGCTTCACTGGGGCGACGATATGCCTGGTGGGGGCAGGGAAGGGTTTACTGCGTGTCGAGAGAAGAGAGGTACCCACAGTAAAGTCTGGTTGTTGCCCACAGGTCCGCCAGGCATCCTGGGCCACCCAGATGGTGCGGGATGGACGTGCCGGAGCCCACTCGCCCCACCCCGCCCGCCAGCGGCCAGCCGGCTCCTGCTCCTGGCCGCCCGGGGGCCTCAGGCGGGCAGCCCTCGCCTCACCTGACCCTGGGCCCCGTCATTCTGCCACCGGAGCAGGGTCTGGCCCCTGCCGTGTTCCTGAAGGCTCTGCCCGTCCCGCTCTACCACACAGGACCCCCCGGCGGCCTCCAGCCTCGTGCGCCCCTGGTGACGGGCAGCCTGGATGGGGGCGGCATACCCTTTATTCTCAGCCCCCTGCTGCAGCCTGAAGGCCCCGGCCCTGCCCAGGTGGGGAAGCCAGCGCCCCCAACGCTCACCGTGAACATCGTGGGCACGCTGCCCGTCCTGTCGCCGGGCCTGGGGCCCACGCTGGGCAGCCCAGGGAAGGTACGGAACGCCGGCAAGTACCTCTGCCCACACTGTGGCCGCGACTGCCTGAAGCCCAGCGTCCTGGAGAAGCACCTGCGGTCTCACACGGGGGAGAGGCCCTTCCCGTGCGCCACCTGCGGCATCGCCTTCAAGACCCAGAGCAACCTGTACAAGCACAGGCGCACCCAGACGCACCTCAGCCACTCCCGGCTGTCCTCGGGGTCGGACGGGGGCGGGGGCAGCCTGCTGGAGGAGGGGGACAGGGCCGGAGAGAGCTCCAGGGCAGAGGGCACGGGGGACGGCTGGAGCCAGAGCCGATCCGGGAGGGCCCTCTCCCCAGGTGCCCAGGGTGTCGGGCACTGCCCAGTGTCCGCCACGCACCTGCCTTCTGTTGCTAAGACCCTGGGTCTGAAGGTGGAGGCGGTTCCCAGTCTGGGGTCCACACTGGCCGACAGAGAGACCCCCGTGGACTCTGCCCACGCGGCCTCCCCCGGGCGCCCCCTGGCCGGCCCCCAGCTGAGGCTGCAGTCGCCAGAGCAGGCGTCCCCGACCGCCGGCCGGCCACGCGCCCCGCAGCAGCAGCAGCTGCCGGCGGCAGCGACGTCCTCGGAGAAGGCCCGGGCCGCCAGGGCCTCGGAGGGCCGGCTGACGAAGTGCGAAAGCACGGACTCGGGCTACCTCTCCCGCTCGGACAGCGCGGAGCAGCCGCCGGCCCCCGGCAGCCCCCTGCGCGGCCTGTGCGACGGGGAGGCGGCCCCGGGGCTGGAGCAGCGGCTGGAGCAGCGCATCGCCTGGCTCATCTCTCACAACCAGGCCGTGGTGGACGACTCCCAGCTGGACAGCGTGCGGCCCCGCAAGACGGTCCTGTGCAAGCAGGGCAGCATCGACCTGCCCGTGCCCTACACCTACAAGGACTCCTTCCACTTTGACATGCGGGCGCTGCCGTCGGGCCGGAGGCAGCCCGCCGCCCTGGGCTCTGCCCGCTCCACCTTCACGCCCCCGGACAGGGCGCGGCCGCTCTGCTTCCACTCCGTGCCCACGCAACTCTCCTCGACCGTGGTGTGCGTGCCCATCACCAGGAGCAACTCGCTGCCCTTCGTCGAGGGCGCGGGGACGTGGCGGGAGCCGCCGGAGCCCCAGGACGCCGGCCCCCGGCGGCAGAAGCCTCTGAGCCCCAGGCCCGTCCCCGCCCGACTGGCGGACGTCCCCGGCGGTCACCCGCGGGCCCTGGTCAGACAGGCGGCCGTGGAGGACCTGTCGTGTCCCCTCACCGGAGACGGCCCGGCCCCTGCAGAGGACCCGGAGGGCGGCAGAGCCGCTGCTGGTGAGGGGGCGGCCGGCAAGGGCAGGGCGGCCAGTAAGAAGTGTGGCCAGAGGCAGCTGAAGATGTTCTCCCAGGACAAGTGGCAGGTGTACGGGAAAGAGACGTTCAAGAGAATCTACCAGAAAATGAAAACCAGCTACCACGGAGGCAAGAAGGCAAGGGAGGGGACGGTGGGGAGTGGGACAGAGCTAGGCGTTCCTCTCCAGGGAGAGGTAGCCGGGGACAAGGGCACCGCCCCTGCCCAGGACGGGAGGACCCCTGTCAGTGGGGACGCGTCTGTGGGGGCCAAGCCAGGGCCTTGGGGATGTGCACTGGCCCAGGAGGGCTTCCTGGCGACGGAGCCACCCGTGGAGAGGGAGATGGCGGCCGGAGGAGGAGGCAGTGAGCAGCCCAGGGTGAACAAGGCCGCCTTCCCCCCCACCCTGAGCTGCAAAGAACCCCCCTGTTCGGGCAGCAAGAGCCCTCTGCTTCCTCCAAATGGGAGCCCGGAGGTGGGGGTTCAGTTGCCCCCAGCACCTGGTCCCCTCGAGGGAGGTAGTCTCGAGGCTCCCCTACTGGTTTTGCCAGACTCTCACCTGGAAGGAGGCACCTGTGGCGGGGGCAGCGAGAAGGAGGCCTGCCAGCAGCCGCCGGCGGTGCCGAGGCCACCCAGCCGTGGCCCCGGGGAGCCCCAGCCTTCAGAAGACAAGCTCCCATCCGAGAGGAAGAAGCCGAAGGTCGAGAAGCCGAGCTGCCAGGAGCAGTCGGAGCCTGTGGGAGCAGAGGCAGAGACCCCAGGTGGCCCCGTGCAGGCCACCTCCCCGCCATCTCAGCACCAGGACAGTGACCCTGGGGACAAGCCAGGGGAGCCGCGTGGGAGTGCTGATGGCCTGGCGGGGGGCAGGGCCGGGGAGCTAGGGAGGCCTTGGGAGCTCAGCGGCACCTCCTCTGCTGTTCCTTCTGGGGCCCGGAGGCAGGTCCTCCGGGACCCGTGTCCTGCGGCTGCAGCCCCCCGGCGTCACTCCCAGCGGGCCGTGTGGCCCCCGGCCCCTGGCATGCTCGCTGCCCCGGCAGACACTGCCTTTCCCCCCAAGTACCTGCTCAGGCTGCCTCAGGGTGAGGCCCGCACGCCACCCCCCATCGCCCAGGTGCCCAGACGAGGCGGGGACCCTCTCTGCAGGGGAAGGTGGCCCGAGGAACAGCTGTCCTTTGTTGGGCCAGGGCTGGGGACCCGCCTGCCTCCCTGCCCAGCCACGGGCTTGGCGTCCGGTGGAGCGGACATCTTCGAAGAGGATCCCGGCTGGTCTAGGCCATGGGGCAGGAGAAAGGGGGTGCAGAGAGAGGAGAAGCCAGACTCAGTTGCTGCCACCCCAGCCGCAGGGCAGTCCCCTGGCTCATCCACCGGGGCCCCCAAGGAGACGACCTCCTTCCTGCCCACCCCAACGTGTGCCCCCCAGGAGGGTGGGACCCCTGAGCTCCGACACCTCTGCACGGGTGGCCCTTCGGTGGGGGCCGGGCCCTCTAGGGGCGTCCTGAGTCCCTGTGCCCTCAGCAGGGAGTTGGGCGGGCCCCCCAAGAATGCCCCCCAAAACTCGCCCTCAGGGCCTGTGGCCAGGCTCAGCTCCTGCTGCTGCTTCCTCACGGCCCCCATGTCCCCGGGCTGGCCGGAGCCGGGCTCCTGTACCCACTCAGAAACCCTGCGGAGCTCTGGGGCCCAGGGCCCTTTCCCGTCCTTGAGGGCTGAGCCCCGACTCACGTGGTGTTGCCTGAGCCGAAGCCTGCCTCTGCCCACAGAGCAGAAGGGAACGGCCGCTTCTGTCTACTTGGCCCTGCACTTCCTCGGTGGCAGCTCCCGGAACGAGGCCTCAGAGGCCCAGCCCCTGAGCAGGGCAGCGGCGGGAGGCCGGACGAGGGCAGTCCTGGGAGAAGGCGGTCAGGTGCGGACGGCAAAGGTAACCCCCTCCACCCCCCACCTCCGCTTTGCCCAGGGCCCCAGGGCTGCGGGAGTGTGCTTGGCAGGCAGGACTTGGGGTGACAGAGAGGGAGTGTGAAGTCAGCCCTGCCACACCTGCTCTCTCCTCCCAGGGGAGGCTGAGCTGCTGCGTACGGGGCAGGACCGGACGAAGGCCAAAAGTGTAACACAAAACAAAATCATGCAGATAGAAATTTCAAGGGAAAGAATTACCGCACCCAAGACCCTGGATGAGATACTTTTCATCACTAGACCTTAAATTTTACTCTGAGCTTCCTGGTAACAGCAGCAAAAAGTAAAATGAAACGCAGCCCGGGAGAGCTCTCTGGGTAAGCTAAGATTACACACCGGAAATTCTTACTGACAGATAGATTGCAGGTGAAACCCCATCTCCTAAAAGGAGAGAGTTGTTGGGGTGCCCGGCTGGCTCAGATGGGACAGCATGTGACCCAGGATCTTGGGGTGTGAGCTGGAGCCCCACCTTGGGTGTAGAGATTACTTAAAAATAAAGTAAAAAAAAAAGTTACTGTCCTGGGGACTTGGGAAACAATTACTATGATCAGATTCAACTTACACCCGGGTTTCCTGGGAGCAGGGGCTAAAAGGGAAGGGGACTGAGTGCCGGTATCTAAGTGTAAGTGTGAGGTCGAGGGTGCGTCCACGGGTCTGGGTTAAGTCCTGCTCTGAGATGTCTTGGACGAGGGCAGCTGGAGAGGGTCCGGAAGCCTTGGTTCTGACGTAACCGAGCTCCACGGGCTGCTCTTTATCTTGAGAGCGGTGACGAACAGAGAATGTGCTGGGTCTGAGACCCAGTTTGGGCTTCCTTCCTCCGCAAGGCCCTTAGATACTGGGTGCGGGGGTTCCTGGGGGTGGGGGTAGGGGCAGGGCTGGCCATGGGGTCCCCTGGGCCTCCAGTTAACACCATGGGGCTGTGGGCAATATGATGCCAACACGCCTGGTATTTTTAGCTCCTCTGTCCAGTGGCCCCCGAGATGGTGTCCCAGGAGCCGGTGTCTGAGCCCGAATGCAAGAAGGGACCGCCTTGGAGGAAGGCTAAGATGTTCTGGGGCAGCGGCAAACAGAAGAGGCTGAGCATCCGGTCCAGAAGGTAGGGCATGTGGCCCGCCGTCCATCCTGCACGTGCCCCAAGTGCCCGGAACTGCGAGGGGCGATTCCGGGAGCTCCCAGGAAGACCTTCTGGGGGTCCAGAGCTGTCCGTGTGCCGCGGCGGGAGGGCTGCGTGTGGGAGCGAGGGTCTACACATCCAAGGGTACAGGAATCCGTTGGCTCCCCATCAGCCCATCTGCACAGACCCCCTCCACCCCCTACTGTGGGCTTTCCAGGGGGCGCCTCTCCAAGGCCAGGAATCCAATAAATATTTGAAATAACTGAGTTGAAAACACATCCACTGGTTTAAGTCCTGAGGAGAGAGTGCATTAATTATTTAGAGCTTTTACTGCTTTTTTATTTATGCAAGCGGTGCAAGTCCTTTGCAGAAAAATGAGGAAATACAGATGAGCAAAGAGGAGATGACGGAGCGTCCTAGTCCTGCTGCTCGGGGGTAATGCCCCTACTGCATAGGGCACTCCCTTCCAGATTTTTCTCTGTGGTGTGTGTGCACGCACGGCCTCTCCTGACAGCAAATGGGGCGCACAGGTTTTTACTAGTACACTCTTTCATCGCGCCGTTCTTCGATGGTCTCACCCCTTTGCTCCAAACCCTCCAGCCACTGTGGACGAGGGGGGACAGCCCCTCTTTAGCCAGGCCCCAGCTGCTCCGCGCCACCCGAGAAGCTGCTGTCTGATTTCCCCTTGGCCTCTTGTCCCGCTCAGGGTGACTTGGCACTGCCTCCCCGTCTCCCATTCTCAAATTTGCACTCTGAACCCAGATGCCGCTGCTTTCCCAAATCCCCCTCCACATTCCGGCCCCCTACTCTGCCCTTCCTGGATGGCTCCCGCCTTCTCCCCCTGTCGTCAGTATTTGACCCAATCCCGAGATATTCTTCAAGAGGCCGTGCGGGTTCCTAGTTCTTCCCCGCAGCTGCCCAGAACCTCTGCCCTCTGGGCATGCTTGGAGGTGAGGCCCTGGCCCGGCTCAGCTGTCCGCCAGGCCGGCGCATCCCGAGGGGACATTGCTGAGGGCTTGCTGTGCACCGGGCACTGTGTAGTGACACCCCCCCCCCCGCCATTTTTCTCATGAGGAGCCGAGGCGCAGCCAGATCAGGTGACCGCCCCAAGGACCCAGATGTGAATCAAGCAAGCCTTCCTCCAGAGCCCGAATGCCAAATAGCAGCCTGGCCCGGGCTGCCCAGCCTGCAGTGGCTGGATACAGTAGGATACAAATCGATGTGTATCCTAGTAATACACGCAATCGTTTTGTGGCTTTATAATTTCAAAAAAAATTTGTAATGTTTATTTTTGAGAGAGAAACAGAGCGTGAGCAGAGGAGGGGCAGAGAGAGAGGGAGACACAGAATCCGAAGCAGGCTCCAGCACAGAGCCTGACGCGGGGCTCAAACTCACGCACTGCAAGATCATGACCTGAGCTGAAGTCAGACGCTTAACGGACTGAGCCCCCCAGGGACCCCTTGTTTTGTATCTTTAAAATGTGTATATAAATATCATACTGAATTTATCATTCTTCAGTTTGATTTAAAACTCAGTGTTGTGTTTTTGAAGTCCTAGCCATGTTCGTCAAGTTGACTCTGTAAGTGCTGTGCAGAGTGCTCCCTGGCCTATGACACATTTTATTGTCCATTCCTCTATTTGTGGGCATTTCAATGGTTTCCAGATACTTTTTTGCTGACTTTGCAGTGAATGAATGTGCATACATGCCTCCTTAAGCAAGAAGCTTTCCAAGAAATAGACCCGAGAGTGGGACTGTTGGGTGATGAGGTGCTCACATTCTCAACTTCACACATTGTTACTGAATCACTCCCCAGAGTGGGTGTGTCCCTTTACATTTCCTGCAGGGGTAAGTGAAAGTTTGCTCCCGTATTCCTGCGCATGTTTGTTATTAGCAGATGTTTATGCTTTGTGCATCCAGAGTTCGCAGGATTCTGTACATATTCTAGGTTCCTATGTGTGCTTTGCTGTTACATGTACTGCAGATATTTTCGCACATTTATTCTCTTTTTTAAGCCCATTTATATATGTTTTACCCACATAATTGCAAATGTCTTGCCTCTTCATTCTTTCTCACATATCCGATCTTACTTCTGGGACTATTTTCTTCCGCCCGAAACATACTTTTTAGAACTTCCTTTAGAGAAGAAAAATGTCAGTTCTCATTAGTACGAAAATACCATTGAAAACTGTGTTTGCTGGGCATACAACCCCAGGTCGACAGTGAGGTGCTCTCCGTACATCCGAGCTCTCACTGCCCTGTCGTTTGGCTTCCATTTTGTGGTGGAGAAGTCAGCTGTTGGTCTGCTCATCTGTCTTTTGAACATCTCTTATCTCTGGCTACTTTTAAGATCTTCTTTTAATCTTGGGTGTTCCATAGTTTGACTTTGATGTGTCCAGGTTTATGCTACTATTACTTATTCCATAAGGAGTCCCTTGGGCTTTTATGATTTGCGGCTTGATGTCTACCTAGAAAATTCTCAGCCATCATTCTTCAAACATTGTCTCTACCCCATCCTCTGTCTTCTCTTTCTGGAACCCTGAAATAATGTATCTTAGATCTTCTATGTGTCTTAACCTCTATTTTCAATAACATTGTCTTTCTGTGTGGAAATCCAGATACTTTGTTCAGCTCTCTCTTTAAAATTTTATGAGTTTTCTCAACCCCCTGGGTTATTTTTTTTTTAAAGCTCTATTAAGGTATATTGAATTTCAATGTTACGCGTATTTAAAGTGTAAAACTTAATAAGTTTTGATGTTTGTACACACCTGTGAAACCAACAACACAATCAAGATAATAGTGTATCAAAAATCCCTCATATTTCCATGCGGCTTCCCTCCTGCCACCCTCCCCTCCCCAGGCAGCCGCTGATGTACTTTCTGGAACTATGAAGTAGTTCCCTTCTAGAATCTTATAGGAATGGGAACATACAATATATGCTCTCTCTCTCTCTCTCTCTTTTTTTTTTTTTTTTGCGTGGATGGGGGGCTGACTTTTTTTCACTCAGCATGATGATTTTGAGGTTCGTCCATGTCGTGTATATTGATTCGTTCCTCTTATTGCTAAGTACTAAGCCATCGGGCGGATATGTCACAATTTATACATTTCCTTGTTGGGAGATGTTAATGGTTTGTTTCAGTTTCAGGCTGTGACAAATAAAAACTATAAATACCCATACGCAGGTCCTTGTATGGATATATATTTCATTTTTAAAAATTTTGAGTTGGCTTATTTTTGTTGTTCAAGTATAATTAGCACCATGTTATATTAGTTTCAGGTGTACAATCTAGTGATTTGCCACTTTTATTACTCAGTGCTCATCAGGGTAAGAGTGCTCTTCATCCTCTGCACCTTTTCACCCCCTTCCGCCCCCAAATGAACCAACAAAGAAGAAAAAAGTCGAACAGAGGAACAGGCTGTCACGTGTATGGATGTACACTTCACATTCTCTTGAGTAATATCGAAGAGTGGACCGTCCAGCTCATAGGGGAGATGCGCGATTCACATGAAGCTGCCAAAACATTTTCCAAAGCAGCCGTGGTATTTCACGCTCTGGCTCGCGGTGTGAAACTCCCTGTCTTTCCACAGCTTTGCCGACACTTAGTGTGTACCTGCTTTTCAGATCAGCCCTTTTACGAGATGCGTAGCGGTGTCTCACAAGCTGGACTTTCATTTCCCTCATGACTGATGCCATTGAGCATCTTTTCATGGGCTTGTCTTCCATGTTTCTTCTTCGGCGAAGTATCTGTTGGAGTCTTTCGGCCGTTGTTTTCTTATTGTTGAGTTTTGAGAATTCTTCATGTGTCCTGGTTGTAAGTCCTTCATCAGATATGTGGTTTGTAAATATTTTCTTCCAGTCTGTGCCTTTTTTTTTTTTTTAAACTCTCTTAACAGTGTCTCTCAAAGAGCATATATTTTTAATTTTGATGAAGTCCAGTTACCATTCTCTCTGGATTGGGCTTTTGGTGTCATCCCTACAAAAATCTTTGCCTGACTCATGGCCACAAAGGTTTTTCTCCTGAGTTTTCTTCTAATGTTTTCTGCTTTTAGGTTTAACATTCAAGCCTGTGATCCATTTTCACCGCATTTTTCACATGTGTCATGTGATGGACAGATGAAAGCTCTAATTTTTGCACGTGGACATATTTCAGTACCGTTTGTTGGTCCGTCTGTTTTGAGGCGCTACCACACCATCAGGCTGACACCGCCTGACCTGAAGACTCACTGTAAAGCTAAAATACCCAAGGCGGAATGGTATTTGCATCAGAGTGAATGAATAGATCAATGGAACAGGTTAGAGAGTATAGAAATAGGCCACATGTATTTGGTCAATTGATTTTCAACAAAGGTTCAAAGGCAATTCCGGGAGGAAAAGCATAGTCTTTTCAACAGATGGTGCTGAACCTGGTGAATTTCTTGGCCAGTAAGCTGAGCAGTTACAGAGTTTGCCTCATTTGTTTCTCTGCTCTCAGGGGATCGCTGCCTTCATTACTTGACTCAGGTCTTGAAAACCATTGTTTTATTCATTTGCCTGTTTTTTAATTTGGGAGGATAAATCTAATTACTGTCAAACCATCTTGGTCGGAATAAAAAGTCCCTGGACTATTGCAACAGCCTCTTCGTTGTCGCTCTGTCCCCCAACTTTTACTGATGTGTCGAGTGTTAAATTTAATTGTTAGTGTATATTATGCTTTATTTCCGAGAAGCTCCACTTAATTATTTTTCAGATCCGCTTGATCATTTTTATAGCTTCTTGCCCTTAGCCTTCTTTACTGAGATATGGTTGACATACATAAAAGCCGTACATATCTGATGTATACATCTTGATGAGTTTGAAGATAATGATATGCCCTGAAACCATCCCCACGTATGATGTCTTAAACTTATCTCTAATTTCTAGAAGCTTCTTTGCTTTTTTTGGGGGGGGGGTAAGAACATTGATCTAAGATCTACCTTCTTAAATTTTTAAGTGCACAATATAGCATTGTTGACTATATGCACTATGGTGTACAGTAGTTCTCTAGGAGTCATTTGTTTTGCACAGGTGAACTGTGTACCCTTTGATCAACACCTCCTTGATTCCCCCTTCCTCCAGTCCCTGGCAGACCCCATTCTCCTTTCTGTTTTTATGAATTTGACCGTGTTAGATACCTGAGAGTGTTGGGGTCATGTACTATTTATTCTTCTATATCTGGCTTATTTTACTTTGCATAGCATCTTCCAAGTTCATCAGTGTTGCAGCAAATGGTAAGATTTCCTTGTTTCTTTAAGGCTGAGGAATATTCCGCTGTGTATACCACACCTTCTTTATCCATTCGTCCATTGAAGGACGTCTGGCGTGATTCCGTATCTTGGCTGTTGTAAATTTGCTGCAGTGAACAGGGGCACGCGCAGTTCTCTCTTTGAGGTCGGTGTTTCAGTTTGTTTGGGTATATGCCTGGCAGTGCGATCGCTGGGTCACATGGCAGATCTATTTTTATTTTTTTGAGGACCCTCCGTACTGCTTTCCATGGTGGATGTACTAATTCCCAGCGACACAGTACAAGGATTCCTTTTTCTCCACATCCTTGTTAGCGCTTATTATCTTTTATTATTATTACTATTTTTTGATAATAGACATCTTAACAGGTGTGAGGTGACCTTTCATGGTGGTTTTGATCTGCATTTCCCTGATGATCAGTGATACTGAACACCTTTTCATGTGTCTTTGCCCATTTCTAGATCTTCTATGGAGAAAGGTCTACTCATTTTTTACCCATTTTAAAAAACGGCTTTTTTAAAATGTTTATTTATTTTTGAGAGAGAGACAGAGCATGAGCAGAGGAGGGGCAGAGAGAGAGGGAGACACAGAATCTGAAGCAGACGCCAGGCTCTCAGCTGTCAGCATAGAGCCTGACACGGGCTTGAACTCACGAGCTGTGAGATCATGACCTGAGCCGAAGTTGGACACTAACCAACTGAGCCACCCAGGCGCCCCTTTTTACCGTTTTTTTTTTTTTTTAAAGTTGGGCATTTTCTTTTTCCATTGAGATGCAGAAGTTCCTTACATATTTTGGGTATTAACCTCTTCTCAAATATATGGTTTGCAAATGTTTTCTCCCATTGTGTATGTTGCTTTTTCATTTTGTTGCTGGTTTTCTTTGCTGTACAGATGCTTTTTAGTTTGATGTGGTCCCAGCCGTTGATCTTTGTTTTTTGTTGCCTTTGATGTCATATCCAAGAAATCATTGCCAAGGCCAGTATCAAGAAGCTTTCCCCCTTTGTTTTTCTTTTAAGAGTGTTACAGTTTCAGTTTAAATCTTTCAACCATTTTGATTGGATTTTTGTGTATGATAAAATAAGGGTCCAATTTCACAGTTTTGCATGTGGATGTCCAGTTTTCCCAGCGCCATTTTGTGAAGAGACTGTCATTTTCCCATTGTATGTTCTTGCTCCTTTTGTTGAAAATCCGTTTACAATAGATGTGTGGGTTTATTTCTGGGCTCTCTGTTGCTCTCTGTTTGGTTCCATTATTATGCCAGTGCCATCATGTCTTTATCACTGTAGCTTTGTGATATTAGCGTATTTTAAAATTAACAAGTGTGGTGCCACCTGCTCTGTTGTTCTTGTTCAAGATTGCTTTGGTCATGTGGAGTCTCTTATGGTTCTGGTTTTTAAAAAAATTTTTGTAACCTTTACTCTTATTTTCAACCTTTTCTAAAACACACTTAATTTTTTACATCTGATAATGCCAGCCTAGAAAGTTTTGGCCTGTCTGACTCTTGTTAGTTCTCACTTGTAGGAACTTATTTCCTTACTTGTTTTTGGATTTTTGATGGTGAGCTGAGATTTGTGGAACTTAGAGACTTGAGTTGGAGGTAGGTTTCTCCAGGAATTCCCTCCCCCACCCCACCTGCCGCCCTGCTAGGTGCCTGAGGGCATGCACTGGGCACTACGTTAAATAAAATTCTTAGTTTTAGGCTTTTTTGTGTCACGTGTAGTGTGAATTCAGATTGCAAACCCGTGAGAAGACTGTCTTCTTGTTATAAAATTAACAGAAGAGACTTGTGCCCCCTTCACTTTGACCCCTCTGAGGTCTCAGCTTTGCAGGGGTAGAAACATTGGGTACCACTTGGTTCGCACCTAGGGTAGATTCTGAGTTTGGCTTTGAGTCCTTCTTCCTGTACCGTCCCCTCCCCCAGGCCATAGAAACGCAAGATCAAACTCACCTGTTTTGTTTGGCAAATGCTCTCAAGATGAAAGCTCTCTTATCTTTTCAGGGTTCAGTTTTCACTTGGGTTTTCAACCTCAAATATAAAGGTTTGGACATTTTTATACTTTAATCTGCATTTTTACTTGTTTTCAATATAAAGGTGAGTAGGGTAGTAGTCAACCAGAGTAACTAGTCAACTGTACTGTGGGAAATGGGCTTCTTTTCATCATCAGGAAGGTGTGGAATTTGAGATAGGTGGGTGGCGCTGCTTTGTGCTTCGTAAAATTACTTTCTGGTCTTGTAAGAGCTCTTCCCTTATGCTCACTCCCTCAGTGTCACACAAAAATCTATTCCCCTATATTCTCTCTCTCTATCAATGTGAGGAAGGATTTGTTTTTACTTTTGCCCATGTAGAGGACTATGGGCCATGGGTCAAATTTGGCTTTTGATCTGTTTTTATATGCCCTTGTGAGCTAGACATGGTTTTTCCATTTTTAAAAAGTTACGTATATAAGGACTATGTGGTAGAGATGGTATGTGGCCTGCAAAATCGAAAATATTTAATATCGGGACCTTTATACAAAAAGCTTGCAGACCTCCAGATTAATTCACTTTTTTCCCCCTCACCTATTTGCTATATTTTAACTTCCTGCTCCTACCTGGAGTTTATTTCTGAGTCCTCCATTAGATTCCATTTGTCTCTTTGTTTGTTCCCGACTTCAAATACCACACTGTAATGGAAATAGTTGTTTTCATTAATGAAAGTCCATGAGCTAAAAGAGAGGGATTAGAAAATGCAGGATCTGTTTTCAGAGTGGAAATGGAAAAATGTAGAAAATTCATACTTGGATGCCTAATTGCCCTGACATTAACCAGAGGCATAGAGATTCAGAGTGCCCACAGCCGACACCTCCACTGTGCCCAGAGCAAGTGCTGGACCATGGAGTTGGATTTTATTGATGAATTTGTAACTGTGTACGGCGCCGCATGAGCACAGAACGCTTGTTCTGTGAAGCTTCTGACAAATGGAACAACGAGCTGTGACGTCCCCGTGGGTCGGAGTGAGCGGGGTCATCCGGGAGAAGCGTGTGCTGCAAACCCCACGATGTCTGTTAGTCATTGAAGGTGCGGGATGGAGAGAAAACCAAGGCGCCGAGAATGAAACGTTTCCTTCTAAAGCGGGGGTTTATTTGTCTGAGACGCGTGCCTGCTCACTTGAGTCCTGACGCAGTTTCCTTGTCGAACGAGGTAGCACTGTCAGGAATGACCGCATGGTCTCTGAGCTGAGATGGAGACACAAACCAGGTGTGGTGGCTGCCACTGCACCTGGCTGAGACCTGTTGTCACATTCACTGAGGCACCAGAAGCTTTGACCACAGTCCTTTGTTCTGCTTGGCGGGACACTGAAGGTCTGCGTGCCTCTACTTCCCTTCCCTTTGCTTTGTTACTCCCCGTGGGACCAAATGAAAGGAATAATATGACAACACATGTTCCCCCCACGCCCAGGATAAACATGTGCGAAGTGGTCTGTGTAAATCCGGAAGACCCTCTCTTTGGATCCACATTCCTTCCCTCAGATGTGGCTGATGAAAGGGGACACCAATGTGCGTGGGGTGGGGAGGGTGCAGTTGGAGCAGGCAGGGTGGCCAGTGGCTTTCAGCCAACCTCAAGATACGTGACAAAAACTTCACCCTGCCTCCTTTGGAGAGCTTCTCACTGAACTCTAGTTAAAACTGGTGTCCCCTGAGCTCTTGACCTTGGCCAGCCAGTCACCAGTATCCCCGCCGGAGCTGATGTGGGGCAAGAAGGCTTTATTCTGAGCAGTTTTCCGTGAGGCCGATAAACAAAAACATTGTGCTGATCTTATTTAAGCGTCAGTAATGGTGGCTCTTCAAGGCAGACCTCTGGAGAGCCCAAGAGAGCAGAAGGTATACTTAATGTAGGAATTAAATTTAAAATCTGGACCTTAAATGGCAGCTTATTAAAAACCCCAAAAACCACTCTACAGGTCAGCTAACAGCAAATTAGACATAATTGTGGAAACCTAGGTAGACTGTAAAAAGATGGCCTTGAGTAAAATCACAGTGAGAAAAAGAATGGCTTTGTGGGACAGTGTCACGCACAAAAGCGATACAACATATTTATAAGGATCCTTGTGTGTCTAAGGATGTTTGTCAAACGTATCTGAGTGGGTGTCTCTGGGGGGGGTGGAATAGGCAAATAGAGGTTAGAGGAGACGGGAAACATGTGTCTGGGGTTTGGCGTTCTAGAAGCAGAGTCCGAGATGGGCATTCCTGGACACATGATTTGTGGAGGGAGGGCTCTCAGGAGTGAGGGAAGCAGACCAGGGCAAGGGAGGGACTAAGCAGGAGGTGGCATTGAGTTTCCAGTGCTGCCTGATTCCACGGGAGGCTCTGGGGCATGGAATGCACCTCAGAGACAAAGGGGCTGAGCTGTCACTCCCTGCAGCTTTCAGTGGCTAGGGCCCTTCCTGGGGTGTGTGGAAGCTCCCCCAAGTTTCTCCAGGCAAGATGGTGCCCATTAGCCAAGGGCAGCCCTCTCGAGAAGCGGGTAGATGTGAGTCACCAGCCGCCAGCACCCCAGCATCTGGAATACGATATGCAGTGGGGGGAGGAAGGTGGTCGAGATGGGTGTTCGTGGCATTTGCTAACCTGCTGGAGGCCTCGGGGATGGTGACAGGCTTGCCTCCCCTGACGCACCGGTGTGTCCATGTCCAGAGGACGGTGCTTCCACGAGGGGCTTCACGCAGAATGTTCTGAGAGTCCAGGGGTGGAGAAGCAGACCCATGTCCCTGGCCAAACCAAATACTGCTCCGAAGGCAGCCCCCCACCCCCACCCCCCGGGGGCAAGGGGCCGGGATCCCACCTTAATGGGATCTGAGTTCAGGGGCTGCGATTCTTCTGCAGTCTCCTAGTTATTTTCATTGACTGCCGGTCCTCACTAGGCCATTTTCCAAAAGCAAAACCTCTCTGCGGTTCAAACTGTGCCTTTCTTAACACCTGCAGGCTTGTGGCAGTCACCCACTGGCTTAGGGTAAAGGTGACCCGCAGCACACAGAGAAAATTTCTCCCCGCACCGCCCCACCCTCCTCCCTCCCTTTGTCCCTACACTTTGAAATCACTCTCTGTCTGGGCCCAGCAGGAGCCCTGACTGGTTCTGGGGCTTGTGATTAGCTCCCCACCCTGGCTCAGATAGCTCTTTCAGGAACCTGTGGTCTTGACAAGCGGGGGCGACTGCTTCAGAGAACAAGGCAGGCCCCCCTGGGGGATGACAGCTCCTGCCCATGGCCAGGGAGGTAGTAGAGCGGCTCCCAAACACGCCCCGACTGCAGAAAGAGGAACAAAAAGTCACTTTCTCATTGTCGATGTCACAAAAATCAGCGCCTGAGAGAATACAGTGTTCTGCAGACCTTATTTAAAATTCTGCGAGCAGCCCTGGTGATTAGGGGACTGCAGCTGGGAGCTGGCAGTGGCGCAGAAAGATGAGAAAGGAAAGTGGCCAAGGAGGTCGCCTCACCTCCGCCCCAGGCTGAAGAGCATCTGGGAGTAGGATTCTTGTAAACTGAGGCTTGTAAAAGAAAGGGTGTCCTTGTGACTCGCTTGGGCGGAGAGAGGCAGTGCAGAGGTCTTTTCAAAGAGCTGACCGCCGCCGCCGATGGTGGCCTGGGCGAAATGGTGCCGGCCACTGGATCAGGGGTCTGGCCCCACTTGGCGACGCGGTCTTGGCGTGTCTTAGGGCAGCACGGCAGGTGCTCTGCGTCTTGGTTCTTCCGCCTGCCAAATGGTGGCCCTGGACGAGCTTGCTGCTCTGCCTCTGGTTGCCCCTTTGGCTGCATATCCTAATAAATGCACAATTGTTCACCTAGAAATTATACGTGTTTTACTCCACTCGTGTGGTACGTATATTACAAAGGGCATGCAGCCGCAGATCCAAGAAGTTCTAGATGGGAATAAATCGAAGCTCTCGTATTTTCTTTCTCAACCCTTGTCATGCCCTCCCACTGGGATATGAATACTGGTTTTGGAGACTAGACCCCTGGAAGGGCTTCTCGGGACGGAAGGTCTGCGATGCCCATGTTTTCAGAGTAGACGCTCTGGGCCTATGGCGCCCGAGGCAGTAGCCACGGGGCGATTTACATTCATTAAAATGGAATAAACCGTAAAGGTTGGTTGCTCAGAAGCACTAACTATGGTTCAAATGCTCAGTAGCCGCGTGTGGTGAGTGGCCACTCTGTCGGTCAGTGCAGATTATAGAAGGTTTCCGTCATTGCAGGAAGCTGTATCGAGCAGCGTGTTTATTAAGTAGCCTAGACCACGTGATCAGTGTTTAATTACACAGCCACTAACCTTTACTAAGCATTTGCACTGTGCTAAGTCGCGCGGAAAGCATTCTATAAGCACCATCTCATTTAGTCCCTACAACAACGTAGCCCCATGTCATAGCGGGGGGGGGGGGAGATGGTGGTAGGAAGGTAGGAAGGATACGGGAGTTTCTCAGCTGTGTCCTCCCAGGCACCCCACGGGGACGCGCGCGTTATCGTCTGAGCATCGCCTTTTGAAATGTTTGTGCGCGCGGGCTTCCGGGCACATGTTCTCAAGGCCGGTCACTGCATGTGTGCTTCTCTGCCCCACAGGCACAAAGGGGGTTTCGTACAGAGCCGAGTTCAGCTGAGAGGGGGCGCACTGCGCAGGCCACCCAGGGCGCTGAGGAAAGACCGCCACCTCCCCCCACTCGAGGGTCTGGGCCCACGCAGGACTCCCAGGAAGGCGTCTTCAGGAATAGCAGGTAATGTTCTCCTTGGAGGTGAATCCCAGCTGGGCACACCAAGGCCCTGGGCCCCTTGTTAGACGCTGGGGATGCAGTTGGGGGGTGTGTGTGGCAGCAGCCAGCCATCCTTGCCCTCGGGAGCCCTGCAGGTGTGAGGACAAACGTGTGATCCCAAGGTAGTGGAGAGACTATGGAGAATCAATCCAGTATCGAGAAGTTGGCACCCAGCCTCTGGTACCGGCCGGGTGTGCCGGGCCCTGCGCTGCCTACAGAGTCTTCCAGGAGCTCAAAAACATGAGTCAGGACTCGTGGTGCCCCCAGCTTTGAAACGGAAGTTCACTTGATTGTTTGCACAGGGCTGCTGCGGCTGTGGTGGGTCAGCGGGGGCTCGAGAGTGGGCGTGTGATAGAAGGAGGAACAGTTACTATGCGCGGGAGCCGCAATCACTGGGCAACCAGAGCCAATCACTCAACTTCTCTGGACCCCCTCCCCACTCCATCCCTCCGCCTCCCCAGCAGTAATGGGCCCAGTCTTCGCCTTGTTTGCAAGTTGTTGACTGGGAAAACCAAAGACCATCTGTGGAAAGGCTGCAGGGTCACATCTGGCCTGCAGTGACTGAATCACCATCCTTTTGTGGCTGATTATTGCCTGTTCGGCTCAAAGGCTGACCCTGGGCTGCGTCAGATGGCTGAGGTTTTGGTCCCTGGAGATAGTTGGCCGGGGCTCCTCCCCCTCCCCCTTTGTGTAGCTCCAGTGCCCCCTGCAGGCGGGTGGCTTCTTGGTGCTCCCCTCCCCCCAGCCCCCCCGAAGCCCTCCCCCCTGGGCAAGGATTCCTTGTGGCTTGTTTCTCAGTGAGAATTTAAGTCAAGGTGAGTGTTTGCTCCTCGGGTTGGCCAGGAAATATGTTGTCTTTGCTTTGGAACATCAAGGGTTAAAATCACGGGGGAGAGGCTGGGATGGGGTGGGGGCGGTAGACGGGATGCCTCAGGTTGCCCAGTTTTCCCCTTGTCCACATCCTCTACTCCAGTACTTTCCTCCTTCTCCGTAAATGCAGCCCGGGGAGCTGCCCAGGGGGTTTGGTTGTGTGGTATCCCCCCCCCCCCAGCAGAACCCAACAGAACCACCCAGAACTCTGCCATTTATCCCAAATGGCAGAGCTTTCCCACCAGCTCTCTTCCCAGTGGCTTAAAGATGGCCAAACCGGGCCACACTGGGCCACCGAGGGAGACTCCCGTCTGGGGCCACGTTTAGGCTCCTGAGCCGTGTGCTCTGGCTGAGGAGGATGATGGTTCCTGGTATGGGGAAGGGTGACGACAGACAGACAGACAGACAGACTAGAGGACTAGCTGTTCGCCCTCTGCCCAGATCATGCTGGGGGTCTGTGTCTGCCCAGCGAGGCCGTCGACGAAGGTTCTGCCTTCCCAGCGGCTCCACGCGAGGGTGGGCGAGCTGCTGCCCCTGCAGCGGCTGATAAATGTTGCTTGTCATCATCTGCCGAACGCGATAAGCCTCCCTGCATAAACCCGGCGTGCGCCGTGTGCCCAGTGAGCGTGGGGCACGCGGTGATTCGTGTTTTTGTTGTTCGCACAGGACAAGGCCAGTGTTGGGGGAGTTTTCTTGAGAGACGCGGGGCTTCGTTCGGAAGCGCACATGTAGAGGGAAGGGAACAGAGGCCCTCTGGACCGGCGGGTGGTGGGGTCAGGGGCAAGGAGGCAGGGTCAGAGACAACAGACAGCCCAGACGGGCCGGTGTGCTCCGGGCCCTGTGGGGCCCCGGGAGATGGTCACTGGGGCTGGTGCCTCATTCGAGCACCATCTGAAACAATCGCCATAAATGTGGTGGCTTCAAACAACAAAAATTAAATCTCTCATGGTTGTGGAGGCCGGTTGCCTCCTGCTCTCTCCAAAGGCTACAGGGGAGGAGCCTTCCTGCCTCCTCCAGCTTCCGGTGGCCCCAGGGTCCCCTGCACTCTGCCCTTGGGACTGTCAGCCCAAGGCAAGGAGCCCGGCTCTGCTCTCCTTCCCCGCCGCAGTCTGCCAGTGGATGTGGGCGCCTCTTCCTAATTTGCACACATACCCGCATGCTCGTGGTGACTCGGGGCCCCCAGTGTGAGCAGGGACACCACTTGGGAAGCCTGTGACCTTTCACTGTCCCTTTCACTCCTTCTTCCCTGTAAAAGCTTCTCCCAGCCTCAGGGGGAAGGGTCCTGCTCCCACCCACGTGGGCTCACGGAGAGGATCTTGAGACTCTTTCCGTGTTGGGAGAAATCCCACTTCTATATACTTCTTACCTTGACGTGAGCTTTTCACACCAAAGCCTCAGAGCAAAATGGGGCACAAACGTGGGGTAAACACATGCACGCGCACACACACACACACACACACACACACAATCAGAAGCAACGTCTGAATGTAGAAGAAATGAAAGGCCATTCTTATTTAAGATGTCCCCCCTGGGACGTAGCCCCACACAGAGGTATTATAATGTCCCAGCAACAGCCCAGAGTGGTGACAAATGCTTTCCTGTTTATTATTTGAGACTCAGATTGAGCCAGAGGCCTGGGTCACTGGTGCCCATTTTCAAAGGGCTCCCTCCCCGGCAATTAGGAAGAACGTGGAGGGTGTCCATTAAGAGCAGGTGTGAGCCTGCGGGATGTGGGCTAAGCGTTGGCCCAGGGAGTATTAATCACCCCTGTTCTTTATTGAAGTGTCGGAGTGGGAATAGGGGTGGCCGGTTGGGTAAACCAGCAAGCCCGGGGTGGACAGGTCGTGATGGACACCGTTGAGTTGGAGGGTGGTAGAGCACATCAAAATAAATACCTCCCAGAAATCAAAGGGGCTTGGGGATTTTATTGCCACCACTTGCTCATACTGATATTTCACAGAGGAGTGACAGGCACTCTGAGCGTTGGGTGTTTGAAGACAAAGTACCGTAACTTCAAAGGAGCCTGACGATGGGCCTCAGTCATCCACCATCTACAAATAGCTTTCTCCTATCCTTTGACCTGGCAGGTCCTGCCTGGAGAGATCAGGGCTGGCTTCTAAGTGAGGGAGCGATCACGGCTGACCTCGCCGTGTCTGTGTGTGTGATTGTGTGTGCACGTGCACCAGGGTGCTTATGAGTGCGTGCAGCTGTGTATATATATTTTTTCTTGCGGGGGCCTGGGTGGGGGGGGTGGAGGACCTGTTTTCCACGGCAGGACAATGATAGCATCATCCAGTTTGGGTGACCTGAGGGGCTGTAACCTGGGGGGACCTGATGAAACCCAACAAAAAAATTGAGAATGGTCTTTGCAGGGGAATTTCCCAATGAAAAGGTAGGGAAAACCTTTGGCCCTGATCCTTACAGGTCAACTAGAATCCGTAAAACCTTTTAAGATAAGTAGAGGCAAGAATGCTTGTGTCCGGGGGGCTGAAATCAGATGCTGTAACTGATTCTTTGTCCCGTTCATTTTTGGTGAATCTTCCTGTCAACAACTTATGAGAAGGAGAGGAAGGGGATGTTTTTGAAAAATATTTTTATTTTTTTTTATTTCCCTCGTCTTCAAACTATTCCAGATAGCGTGGTGCTAATCATTGGAGCTAACAGATGGCTTGGCAGTGCAGTTGTCTGCAAGCAGAGGCCCGAGGAGTTATGAAGGATTAAGACCTAGTTTATAATTGTTTAGAGTGATTGGAGTCTTTGAGACCCTCCTGAGAACGGAGTCTTTTTTTATTTTATTTTTATTTTTATTTATTAAAATTTTTTAATGTTTTATTTATTTTTGAGAGAGAGAGAGAGACAGACAGACAGCGTGAGCAGGGAAGTGTCAGAGAGAGAGAGGGAGACACAGAATCTGAAGCAGGCTCCAGGCTCTGAGCTGTCAGCACAGAGCCCGGCATGGGGCTTGAACCCACGAACCGCGAGATTATGACCTGAGCCAGAGCTAGATGCTCAACTGACTGAGCCACCCAGGCGCCCCCAGAGTCTTTCTTTAAAACCTGAATTCAGTGGTCTGTCCCATCCAAGGTACCAGCAAGGAGGTGGGGGGAAGCTGGACGGTTTTTTTTTTAATATCGAGTAGCAACAGGTCTGGTTAGACAGCCGGGCTAAATGTGACCATCAACAGGCAGGAGTTTCACTCTTTCGTCAGAGAACTTCATTCACGTTTACTTTAGGATCAAGGTGGACCTATGATGTTAGGTCGACTTAATCTCAGAAACTCAAGGCTCCTCATTGGAGGGATTTGTAAAAAGATGCTTCTTAAGATATCAAGTCATTGACTATCCCAAGAAGAGCGCACATCTACTTGAGGGACGACTTTGTAATCCAGACTTTCTTTAGGGGACATCCCAGTTCACAGGTTGCCTGGGAGGCGACCATCGTCACAGGATGAAACCATTTGCCAGGAAGCTGCTGATACATTTGGACCCCTTTTAAACACCACTTTCTGTCTGTCTGTCTCTCCTTACCATTAGCTTTCATCCATTGCCCTCAGATGAATTTTCGCAATATAATGTGAATTGATTGCCAAGGGAAGCCACACATGGTGCTCAGGACATAGCATTTCATGACGTTGATGGCAGCGACCCTGGGTTGGTTGAAACTCATTGACAGAATCCGACTAGGTGGCAAATGAACAGGAGAAAACCAAGGAGGCGAATCCGACAGAGTGAGGTGCATGCCAGGGCGTTGAAGAAGGGTCAGGGAGGACTGAGGAAGCCCTGTGGCATTTGGGGGCAGGAGTCCCTCTTGATCTTACTGTGAGAGGAAACGTAAACTCAGAGTAGCCCATTGGTCTGATCTATCGTTTTGTGTAAAAATGGACTCGGGCCCCCTTAGCACTTGATTAACCTCAGTGGATTTTAGCAGCTAGCTCGCAGCTTGCTGTTACAACCCCTCGCATTGAAGGCTTATTTTTATTTTATCTCTGTAGGTTTATCAGCTTATTTTCTCAGCTTTTGGTTTCAAGATAAATTCCCCAAGTCCTTAATTCCCCACTATTTACGATGACATTTTAGTTCCTTTGGCGAATGAATTGATTTTAGGTGGCCTTTCCCCAGTGGCAGGGACCGGAGTGAATCAGGTCCCCATTTACCAAGGTGATGGGTCATCTTGGCCCTTGCCCAGGCGCCTCGCATGGTGTCGGGTTCTTAGTAGGTGTTTGTTGAATGAACAATCAAACGAGCAGAAGGAGGTCTCCTTGAGGCTCAGCCTCGTCGAAAGGTTGGTCCAGATCAGCCCCCAGATCTTCTCTGAGAATGAAGGAGGGCACAGGCAATCTGTAGATTTCATTTCTGATTGTATTTTGGAGAGGCGTCAACAGGAGGAGGGGGGCCGGAGGGCGTCTAATTTGGACGGCAGTAAGCTAAGCAGCATTAGAGAAACTTATTTTCTTCATGAAAGAAGCCTTTTCATCTAAAAAGAAACTTCCCGCTTCCCCTACCCTTGTTGGACTCGGTTTTGCATCCCCACTGTCTTCAACCTTAAGGATTATCTGTCTGCCTGATGCCACGCCATCCATACAGATGAAAGCTCTGGAGAGGAAGACATGGTGACTTTGAACCTGAAGATGTTCACTTTGATGTCTTTTAACCTGGGATCCTCTCTTACACCACAGATAGGACCAAGCCTTACGTGGGGGATTTGCTTCCAAAGCCGGCACTTGAGTCAAAACAGCCTGTGGTCAACGTTATCTTTGAAAACTCTGTAAATCAATGACAAGAATGTGTTGTTGTCTAGGACTCTGAGCAGAAGTTCTCACGCATGAGATGTTTGGGCACCACTGAGGTCCAGGAAGGAAGGAAGAGAGGCAGGCTGTCTGCGAGGGCCGTTTGAAGATAAACAACCGCTCTCCAAGGAGGGGAAGGAGGATCTAGTGTCCCTGCTTTGCCAGGCAGCGTACGCCCTTTGGTTCTTGCATTAAGCCTGTAAAACCGTTATGACATCTTAATGGGTTGGTTTGTCATGGTGGAGATTAGGTCACGGGAGTTGTGTCTGGGCAGCGTGGGGAGCCATGGTACACAATTCTGAAATGCGTGATGGGGACCTGCTGTGGTGCCAGCTTGGGACTTGGGGGGCAGTCCTCTCTTTGGCAGTTACTCCGTGCTGCCGTGAACCCGCTGGAGGAAGACAGCAAAAGAGCATCTCTTCCGGCATAAGGGGGAGTTCGCCACCAACCCTTGTCACAAAAATGGCTTCTCCACTCTTGACCTCCCGTGTTGGGGTCTCACTTAAAGAAAGAAGCTTTGCAGGTGCGTGTGTGCGTGCACGTGCTCACACTCGAAGGCTGTTTCTCCATCTGAAAGAGCGACTGAAAAACCCACACGCCCCTACCCGATGGACACCACCACCTCAGTGAAAGCAGCTCCCGGTCCTCTTCGGTCTTGGTCACACAATTCCTGATACATTTCTCCTGATGAGGTCACTGCCCTGACATGAATACTTTTCTTTTCAGAATTGGGGAGGGGGTCGCAGTGGAGATGAACACAACGTTGTTGAATTCTGTGTGCATCTCAAGTGGGCCTTTCTAGTCTCTGGGAGCTTAAAACCCATGAGCTTGCTGCCCTATTACTGCTTTCCTGATGTCACAGTTACTGACCCTGGGCTGCAAAAACAAATCTCATAATTAGATTTGCCCTGTTTTTGTGTTTATATGCACATCCCTTTCTCTCTAGCCACTGACATATCAGCTTTTATCATTATTTTTATTTTATTATTGGACTCCTCTGTGTTAAAAGGACCTGCTCCATTAACTGAGACCCGTTCTGTTTCCGCCGGTGCTGGGGTACATTAGAACATTCTGTGCCGTAAAAAGTGCTCTTATAGATTGATTTCCTTAGAAACGCACTTTGCAGAACGGAATGGAGAGCCCTGCTGTGGTTGAGGGTAATTATTCGTGTTTTGCTGGGCACATTGGCAGTCACACTGCTCCTGCTAAAAAGATCACTCAGGGCGCAGAGTGGAGCACGGACTAAAATTGGGACACTGAAGAGGCACTGAGCATGGCCCTGTGCCCGGATGACACATCCAAAGTCCTGTTGATTCAGGGGGATGTTTTATTGAGTGATAAGAACTACATGGTGTTTATGGTTTTAATTTCCTGCAGCCGGTATGCTTATAACTGTAAACACGGTGAAGTTCGGGGGCCACATTTCACAGTGAGACTTTAGAAACTATCCCAGTCACAAACCCCAGAAGGCACTTTGAGCGTTGGACACCTGTGTTTAATCCCTCCAGCAAGCTAGTGATCAGGGATGCCTCTTGCAGAAGGCCACCCGTATGGTGAAGCTGGCGACCAACAGTGTCTCCTAAATTCACAGAACTCACGTGCCACCTTCAGAAACGTTGCGTCTGCATGCGACCCATGCGAGTGTTTGCTCCTGCTGCCCTGGACCATCGGGAGAAACACAAATACATTTAGTTTAAGAAAAACCATCTCTCCTCTCTGAAAATGGAAAGCCAACATCGTATGGTGTTGAGAGAGTGCTGCAGAACGAAAACGCTCTAATGTGTTATGGTAAATAGATTCTATCCAGTGTGCCGTGGGCAGAAGGCCACGAGCCCTGGGAAGAGCCCCTCTTCCGGGAAGACACTGTGACCTCTTGAGGGGCATTAGAAATATGTTAGCACCCGGTCGAGACTTCCTTCTTTCCTTGGTCGGAGAGATGACAAGGGCACCGCTCTATCACTGTGTGATTCTGTTTAATTTATCTCTAAGCTGTGAGTCGCTCCTCCCTGGGACTTTGTGGGCTGTGATGCCCTTTTCTTGACCAAAGGAAGGACTCCCCCCTCCCCATCCACTTGTGTTATCCTCATCTGGTATCTCTTTAGCTTTTATAAGGCCGTGACTCGTATAGATTTGAACTCTGCATTCAACAGCGTTGGCTGCAGAGGCCATGGGATGACCCATCTACACAGACCTCAAAGCCTCGACCTTCTCTGCCTCATTGGGGGCAGGGGACGGCGGCTTCCAGGGGCCTCCCAGGCACTCCACACTCTGCACTTCTGAGACTCCCAGACAGACCCCCCGGGAGCTGCTGTGGGGCGAGGATGGGGACCCCGAGGACGGGGGTGGTGAGAAACCCCGAGCCCAGGTGCAGGGAGAGGCCGGGTGCTCTCTGGGGCTTTGCATACTTTGGGGAGGGGCTTGATCTTGCTTCTGAGGGAGATGGGGAGCCGCTGAAGAGTTTAGGCACAGGGAGGAGGGCAGCGGGGAGACCGTCCACTGGGGGTGCTGTAAAGGTCACTCCAGGCGCAGAGAGGAGCAAGGATTGGGCAGATGGGGTGGCCGCCGGGAGACTGATTAGAAGGCCCTGGGGACAGGCTGGGCACGTTTGTGTTTAAAAAGAGCTGGGGAAATTGCTGCTCCACCTAGAGGTATGAAATCGTGAATTATTCGTTTTTGATTGTGTGTGTAACCACGAGCGATGCTTCCTTTAACACCAAAAAAGTGTGGTGGATAAGGCTGGTGTTCGCTGCGACCACCACCCCCCCCCTCCGTTGCCAGTACCCCCACAGATAAAACGGCTGTTCCGAGTGAATCTGCCAGACCGTTAGGCGTGCGTGTGCCTGCGTGCGTGGTTAACATCACTGCCGCATGCATATCTCATTGTGCAACTTGCTTATTTTACTCAACCGCATCCCATAGCTTTCCACACTGTTAATAAATCCAGAGAGACCTATCTCAACCTTGCAGACGGGGACAGGGCCTCTCTGGGTGGGGACACTGGCAGTTATGGAGCCGTTCTAATCAGGGGGAGTCGGGCATGGTCAGCATTTCACTGCTGCATCGTGCTCCTGGGACGTGCTGTGCATAGTTCCTCGGCCCAAGCACAGGGTTTTTCTAGGGAGAGCTGAGAAGAGGAATCGCTGGGCCTCTGGGGGCCATGTTGCACATTTTCGATCTTTCTAGATTGCTTCCCAGTTTACGTTCCCACCTGTGGCATTTTAGAGTTTGTCTTCTTCACTTGACCTTCTCCAACTTTTAAAAAAGTCCCTCGGATGCATAACAGATGCTACCTCCCGTGCCCATGGACAGCATGGCCTTCCCACCCCTCCCGGCAGCCCACGGGGTAGGGGGTAGGGGGCGTTGCCCAGACAGACCACATGGAAGGCTGGCCTTATCCAACGGGGAAAAACACAGAGGGATGATAAGACTGTTTGTGTTTTTGTTTTAAATCACAGAGAAGTGAGTTTCTCTTGACTAAACTTCAAGTCTACCGGGTACAATTTGATGTTCTCTCCAAATATTAATAGATTTGTTCCTCAGTCAAGGCGCGACGTCTCAGTCTGCTCCAAGAGAGCTCTGTCACTGCAAAGGACACAGAGCCACGCAGGAGTTCCTCTGTGCCTAGCCAATTCATTAGACCCGCTTAGCAATTTGCAGAAGAGATTAATTGATTTGCAGGCCTCCGGGCCCTACACGTTACTCAGCCACCTCCCAGAAAGCCCAGGCCGCCCGGGAGCTCAAGAGAGCAAACAGTAATAATGTGAGGCTTTGGTGAGAGGCCGAGCAGTGGCTCTGCTCTGCATTATAAGCAGGAGCCGGAGAGATGGATTTCTCGGCCCTTTCTGGTTTGGTGTGGGATTTGGGGCCATGTCCAGACTCCCAGGATAAAACCAGAAGGCTCTCAGAGCTGCGTCTGCCAATATAACAGCCGTGTTTCTCTTTGCCAGCTTCTGTTACCCCCAGAAGCACCACAGTGGTTTTATTCTGAAAGGTGGCCTCCGGAGCTCCACGCTTGGTGGTAGGAAGGACTCTGGATGCAGGGAGAAGGGACCCAACCAAAATGGGCCTAAACAAAAACATTCATTATCTCACGTAAGACAATGGCTGTGGACTTGGCTGGGCCCAATAGGTATGGCTGTTGCCATCAGGATGCAATTTCTCTCCATCCCTTGGCCCCTCTTGTCTCTGGGTCATTGGCATCGGCTCCTCTGGGGCCCTGCCCGGCCTGTCCACACTCTGCCAGACTCAGGGCACAAGTCTCTAGATGGAATCTTGCTGGCCTGATGGGGGCCCTGCCTCTCCTGAACTCATCACTGGGGATTTGAGTGGCCAGGTACAGATCATCCACCCGTCCTTGTGCGGAGGGATGGGCAGGGGCTTCCTTTGTCACGGCAGTTGAGGGTAAAGGGGAGCTGGTTCCTCCAGAGAAGAGGGGGCAAGGCAGGTAAACTGCAGATGTCCGAGTCATCTCTTACTCATGCTCTAACTCATGCAGCATGTGTCTGTGAGCAGCCGAGCCCCTGTGTGCCCCCGGGGCCGGGAGAGGCGGACGATGCCGTGTGCCCTCTTCTGCAGGAGCTTGGGGGCTGTTTGGTGAACAGAGACACCTTTGGGGCATAGATGAGAGTCACACAGCCCAAGGTTCACATGTGATTACTGGGGGCTGCTCTGTGCCAGGCAGTGTGTGGGAGCAGGAAGAGAAGCAAATAAGAACATGACGCGGCCCTTGTCCTTAGGGAGAGCCCAGTCTGGCAGAGGGAGCCGGCACAGACTGGTAAACAAGTCATTACAAATGCAAGGCGGTAAGCTCGCTGATATGATTAAGCTTCCAAATGAGGGACTCTGACAAGGCCGGCTGGAGCGAGAAGGGAGAGGAGGCTAGCATAAACAGGAACATAATGAGGAGGGGCCGAGGCGCTTCCGGACGCCCATCCCGAGGGCCCCTCCGTCTGGGCCCCCACTGCAGAGGGGAGGGATGGCAGACCCGAGGGCTGGCGCACTCTCTCATCCCTTGTTCCCTCCTTGCATCATAAAGAAATTTTGCCATATACACTAAACTGTTGGAAATGTTGGCGCACAGCATTTAACTACTATTTACTTATTTATCTAAAATGTTAAGTGTTTCTCTTGGCAGTCACTAGTAGATTCCTGGAGAAATGGAGCAACACGTTCTGAATTCTGATCTCCGTGCCAACAGAAGGTGGGAAGGCGAAAATGGCTGGTGCACTCCTGGCTGGTTCAGCTGGGGAGGTGGGAGAGCAGGATGAGGGAGTCATTAAAAGAGAAGTTGAAATATGGGTATTTGAAAGGTAAATGTGTGTTTATGAGTTTAAGAGAGACAGACAGACAGACATACCTTCAATCCCCAACCTGAAATGGAGACTGTTTGAAGGACCTCCTAGAAACCATTCTCAACTTTGAGTTGGAAGAGCCCACAAAAGAATCTGAATCTTGTTCTAGAATTTTCTATGTGTAATGCAGAAGCCAGTGGCCAAATGGAGTCAGAGGGTGAGGCAGAGTGAGAGGTGATGGTGTCTGGCCTTGGCATCCAACAGACCTCCAGATGGGGTACACGGTCAGCCAGGATGCAGGGTCATCCCCTCCCCACCGCCACCCCAGGTCTTCAGGAGGGGCAGCTTTTGGAGACAGGTTTTGGTTTTGGAGACAGGTGAGCCTTGAGAACTAATTCTAACCAAGGTGTTAGTGGCAAGTTGAGGCAGAATGGTGGCGCCAATGGTGAGCCTAGAGGAGAAATCATCTTAAGTGATATATAGATGAATGTTACAATGTATCAAATCATAAGGAGAAAGTAATTCTGTTTTTAATTCCCTTTTAAGCCTCTCCATTTCATATGGGGAGAGTCTGGTTTTGATGCTACTCTGCCTTTAACACCTGCCCGACCAACTCTTTCCTAATCTCCCTTTTAGACAGAGAGAGGTTAGGTTTCAAATGTAGCTAGAATTTGAGAACACAGTTCTGTTTTCATGGTATTTATGTTTATAGGTACCCTCTTACATTAGACCTCTTACCCAGCGGCCTCGTTTGATAGACCTCAGAAAGCCAGTAATCCCAGGACTACTACCTTCTTAGCCTTTTTTAAGCCCAAGACTGGTGCTGGGGAAGAAATTTTGGGTTTAGACTGAGAAGAATTTGTTTGAGTCCTGACTTT
>CM053576.1:3795913-3807289 GCA_028646485.1 Cryptoprocta ferox | reverse complement strand
AATGACAGTGGGGGACTGTGGTGGGGGGGCAACTTTCCACCCCAGGTCTGGAGAGGACATCTACGATGAGTCAAAGACATGAGTCAGTGAATGGTGAATTTCACTGGTATTTGGGGAGATATTTGGGAGCACTTTAATTTATGCCTCATGGCTGCATAGGTGCCCCCCCACCCCACAGTGAGACCCTTAAAGGTGGAGAAGATGAAGGACCGGAATAATCCTTCATGCCCCAGCCCACCCCAACTCAGGCCTCCCCGGCAGCCCCAAGCTCTGCTTAGGGACTCTGCCTTCCTCTAAAGAAGCATATCCATACCGGCCTTCACCCTAATGTTGGATGCTGGCAGGGAGCATAGGAAATCTGTTCCAACATTGAGCACGGCTTTCTGCTTGAGCCTTTGGAGAGTTTCCTCCAAGTGTTTTTCCCCTGTTTGATTTTCAAGTATAGCGCTGTGGGGTCAGGAGGGGGAGGTTGTGGCCATTCTCCATCCCCCTTAGGAGTCCTGCCTGAGTGCACACACTGAGAAAAAGAAATGCAAGTTCAATTCCAATGTTTTTCCTTTGCTAAAGCTCTTAAAATTTTGGCTTGTTTATTTCCTTAACTTCCAGAGACATGAAAAAGTAATTTTTGTACCCCCTCCACATAGACATTAGTGATCATTTTCAGTCATTTCCAGCTCTCCCTTTTTTGCTACGAGGCACCTGGCGTGCCGGGAATGGACAAAAGCCATTTTTCTAAGTACCAGCATTTGAAATTATTAAGTGTTCATTAAGCACCCCCGGGTGCAAAGCACTCTCAGAGATGTTTGTTTCTCAATTTTCTATAATTTCCGTATTTTTTTCCCCTAGCTAAAGGCAGATTGAAAAATGAACTCAGTGCATTTGAGTCTCTGAATCATAGTTAATGTGTGACGCCCCCTCCCTTAACTGCGCTGCTTCCCTTCTGCCTCCTCTTGTCTCCTTTGATTTCTTATGAATCCGATAAAGTTCTTATTCTTTTTAACCCTTACTCAGGGACTGGAACTTTTGCTTTACTCCTGACTACCTGCCAGGAAAAAACGGGTGCAAAAGCCCCGGCCAGCCCTTGCCCCCCACTGCGGGTGAGAGCAGTGGAAAAATCAGGAAGGTGGCCTCGGATGGGCAGTCTGGGCAGGAGGGGCTCTCGGCAGTCTGAGCCATGGTGCAGGATGAGCTCAGCTAATCTCCTGCCTCTTCCCCCTCTCCCTCCCGCCCCCCACTGATTGGCGTTAGAGGGTGGGGGGCGCCATGTCTCTGCGTGGACCCTTCTGGAAGGAGCAAGAAAGCCCAAAGCCCCCCCTCACATCCGCCCTCCCGGGCTCCGTGATTCAGGTTCTTACATGAGCAGAGAGAAAAGGCTCTGTTTGTTCTTTTCCTTTCTTTTTTTTTTTTTCTTTTGACAACAGCCTCACATAACCTCAAAAGTTACCGATGAATTTACCAAAACTTTTTATGAAACTATTTTAACCTCTGGTGGGGATGAAAAAACAAGCTCTGCGAATTTATTACCCGGAAAAAGCGAAGCACGACTTTTTATTTGATGTGAAATCCTCTTCCAAACTTCAAGGGAGCCCCCTAGCGCCCGTTTGCGAGGAGCAGCAGGGCACTGCCAGCCCCTGAGCTCCGTGCGCTGCTGCCTGGGCGCCTGGCCCGGGGTCTGGATGCGGCTCTAGATGTGGACCCGACCTCGCCTCGCCTGGGGGCCTGGGCACGCGGCAGTGGGGGCTGCTCTGAATACAAGGGGGGCCCTCGGCACAAATTTGTCTCATGCTCTTAGTAGTGCAGGTGGCTGAACTGAGGTGCAAGGCTACAGCCAAAGGGAGGGAGAGCAAGGTTTAGAGACAGAAGCCCTGCTGTTTCTGGAAACAGGCTGGACCCCTGCTGGGGAAGGACTCCTGCCATCGTCAGAGCAGGAAGGACCCTAGTTGTGTTGCTCGCTCATAAATGCTGTGCATGTGTGCAAACACGAAAGATTGCACATGTAAGAAATGCTTGCAAAGGAGAGGAGGCAGAAGCCCTGGCTGAGAGCAGAGGGGAGGAGAGGAGGAGCATGGAAAGACGGGGGAAGAGATGGGATGGACCACACGGGGCACTCCAGGCCCTTTTCGGGGCTCAAGCACCGTCCTGGGGCATGTGATGGAGCATCCGGGCCTCTGCTGCCAGCTCGGGCTCCCTGTCTTTGCAGACTGAGCAGGACCTCTGGGTCTCTCCATGCCAGCAAAGAGATGTTTCTCTCCTCCCCAGCTACGAAGCACACCGACTCCCTTTCAGAATTGGCCATGTTTTGAAAATGCACATGCAAAAATGTTAGAAGCAAACATCTAGACGAGAGATGCAGGAGAGGAGAGAGGCTGCAGCAGCCTGGCCGGCAGGGGCCCTGGCGTCACAGCAATCAGGAGGGCGATCTGGGGTCGGTGGCACTCACCCCGGCGCACATCTGGCGGCCACCACCCAGAGCCGTGTGGTCTCAGGGATGGGTCTCAGCTCCTCCACACCTCAGTTTTCCCCTCCAGAATGTGAAGCTGGTGATAGCAGTGGATGTTTGCTAACTGTTGGGTTATCATCTATAGCATATTAAAATTTAGCAATTGTAACATAGAACTTAATCCCTCATAATTTAAAATGGAGCTTAGCATCGTCTTGTATGGTGAACATGCCAGCTCATTGTTATTATTCTATCTTTATAGAGCAGACAGAGACCCAGAATTTTCCATTAAATAAAATCTCCCAGTTTTTACCTGATGGTAATGAATTCACATTCAAACCCATGCACGTGCACACTGGTCTGGATCCCAAACGTAGGCCGATAGTTTGAGACCTTTGCCTTACAGGCTTCTAGGAGGAAGAGGGAGAGGAAGGGAGAAGAGGGGGTGCTGGCCACCATCGGCCGCTCCCACATCCAGGGCAGTTGAGCCAGATGCTGGACCCACGGTGGTCACGCTTCCATTGGGGTGAGTGGATCCTGGGGACGTGCCCCCCCCCAGGAGAGGATGGAGGGCCCCCCTGTGGGTACAAGAACATGAGGAGAGAAGCCACATCAGAAGCCGCAATGGAAATGCGGTGGCGTGACTGTCCCTGGTACTCTGCGCTCTCCTTCCGACAGGTGTATGCTTTCTGCCAGCCCAGACACCCTTCAGCCTCGGTGCTGCGAGGCTCACCTTGGCTTCTGTGTGTGGTTTGGTGGCATCTGCTCCCAGGCTGGCTTCTCCTGTGTTTGGGGGGGGGCACTGCACCCCCCCCCACCCCCGCCGCACCAGGAGAGTGGGAGCTGGGGCTGCCCTGCCTGTAGTCCCATCTGGGTCTCCTTTGTCCCTTCCTGATGTCATGCCCCTTTGCCCTGATGGCATGGCTTATGGCCCACCCACCCTCGCTGCCCCGTGGCTGTAATCAGTGCGGCTGTGCTCTGTGCCCAGCCCAGGCCTGGCTAAGCCAGCTCCCTGCACTTGGGCGTCCGTGTGGTCCTGGCTGTTTACTGAGCACCTACAGCATCTGCACCCGACATGGTTTCCCGAAGGGCAGATCAACACTCCTCACCGCGTTGCCACTGTCTTCTAAGCGACGAGAGTGTTGAGACTTTAAAGCTTTTCTGAGTTTAATAGAGAAAACAACAATGGAAATCACATGTTATGGCAATTCCAAGAAGCGTTGTATTGACAGGCTCCTGAGAACTAAAGACCCCTCTTCCTATTTATCTCCATTCACCTGGATTAAATACTACATTACTGATCTCTACAGATCCACACATTAGTGGTTCGGAAGAAACTGGTGTTGTATGTTTTAATAGGAAGACAATTATTTCCCTTTTAAAACTGCTTCCTGCGTCTGCGGCGGGGTCCCCGCCCCGCTTCCCACTCTGGGGACCTCTGCTGCTCGGGGGAAGGGAGCACTTTATTTCCACTTATTAATCTGGATCCGCTTTGCCTTTTACATTCTGCGTTGTCTTTCAATTTAACTAATTTGGATTCATTTAAGTAACGTTTCATTCTAGATCAGTGCATAAATATTGTTTTTTTTTTCTAATTAAGAAACAGGGAACATTTTTAGTGAGTTTTAAGTCATTGTGCCTCAAAGCTGAGAAAACCTGCTTCGCCCAGTTTGCTCTGGAAGTGTCCCGGAGGGGGAGGGATTTTGCGTTGGCCGATCCCCGCCTTCCTGTGGACGGACCTCAGCTGGTTCAGCAGCGCTTGCTTTGGTTCTGACACCTTGAGGCTCTCGATGCTTCTCAGGACACAGGACACATTTCTTCTTTGCTTCCGGTTTTGCCACTCAATAAATTTGAGGAGTCACGGAGCAGTCATCTGTGTAGTTAGATAAGGAAGAAAATGATGATTTCTCTATTATTTTGCTTAGAAGAATGGGAAGCTAGATTAATCAATGTCTGTTGGAAATGTCTCTTTATGAAAAAGACTGGCTTCTTTCATCAAAGCCATGATTGCGTCTCTTATGCAAACACATTAGATGGTTTTCCAGGGGTGGGAGCAGACAATCAAGGTTTGAATTTTAAATGTGTCGTTAGGTAACGTTAAGGAAGTCTGTAACCCCACCTTTAACGTGGTTAAGGGGGAGTTCAGGGTCGGAAAGTGTTCCTGGCACCCACCCCTCTCTTTCTCTGGGGTATGAGGAAGCAGTGGAGGTCTGCGTGAGTCAGGAGAACGTTTTGGTGTGGCTTATTGTTCCTGGTAATAAAGGACAGAACTGCAGCTCTCAAGATTTAAGCACAAACAAGAATGTGCCTCCTCCTCATGGAGTGCAGAGCCCTCACTTGCTTCAGTTGGGACTCAAGCGACGTCACCAGGGCTCTGATCACCTGTCTTCCTATGTGACTTGGCTTTCCTCTGGGTTGCCTTCATTCCAGGGCGTTTGCTGCCCCCCACCCCCAGCCCAGGGGTCCTAGCTTACATCCTCCCCACTGAGCTCCTGTGCTAGAGAAAGAGCGCTCAGACTGCAGTCCCGGCCCGGACTCTGATTTAGTGAGTCTTGGGTCATGTGCCTAGTCCTGAACCTTCTGTTGGGTCACATGGGTAGAATGTGCCTACACCTGGAGCTGGGATAGCTGATCATAGGCTCTCTCTGTTCTCCTGACAAGGGATGTTCCGGAAGGAGGATCTGGGCAGATGAACCTGTTGCTGAGCTCAGAATGGCAGGTGTCGGCCACTGCTCCTCTTGCTTCCTGGGTGCGGGAGCTCAGGACCAGCGGTCGGGTTTGTTGTCGCCGCGGACTGTGGCAGGTTGACGGAGTGGTGGTTGAGGCGCCGTTGGTGCCCAGATCCCCTTTTGGGCCAGGCACCCACGCATCCCCGCGTGCTAGCTATCATGGGCCCTTCTCCAAGGATCGCCCGTGGCCGATGAGACCACCTCGCCGTCAACACACGTGTGGCACTGCCCGATGGGGGGTAGGACCCCCAGCCCTTCGCCCCTGGCAGGGGCACACTGTGCGAGGCAGCACACCCTGCAGAGCCCCGTGGGGTCAGGCAAGGGCTGGACTGCTCCAGAAATCCCTCTTCTGGCTCCTTCCCGCTTCTCCGACTCTGTAAACCCCTTCGACCAGAACCCGAGACAACAGTCACCTGCAAACCCTGTCATGCAGCTGCTCACCCCTTACTCCCCACCGGAAGGTGCCCCCTCTTTTCTCCAAACAGAGATCAGAGGGAGTTTGGGGGCCAACCTGAAATATGATAAATAGACGTACAGATGAAGTAGGCAGATTTCTGCTAACAATACTCAGCTTAAAATCCTTTAAATTCACCTGTTACATAAACTGTGAGTTTAGCAATCCTGTGCTTCCTGCCCCCATTTCCCAAAGCCGTTCTAGCCAGACTTGCAGCGTGCTCGTCTGTGTGGCCTTTGTCACCACGAGAGCAACCTGCCTGAGTCATCCAAGTGCTCAGAGCACAGCACCTTCGCTTCCGTCTCGGCTCCCGGAGACTTAGTTTTTCTGGAATCTGAGTGCAGTGCCGTCACGGCGATTTGCCCACGGCTGTTTTCGGACTGTCCCTTTCACTCCTCCTGGTGGATGGCCGTTTGTGATCTCCACCAAAGAGTCATGGCCTGTTTTGCTTTCTGAGGCAGTCTTCAAGAGACTTACAACAACAACCAGTGCTTATAACTGTGTCCCAAGTGCCCCAGAATAATGACTAAATTAAAGTCCCCTCCGCATCACCTCTTTAAACACCAGTTTTAGCAGGTGATGTCTGTCAGGGACCCAAACCACCATCAACTGGCATCGTTTCAGGCCAGCGTTCCTTCCTGAACAGTATTTTGTAATTCAGAAAGGTAATGGGGAGAATTCCGCATAAAATGGGACACTTGGTAAGGATGCGATTATGAGGCAGCTCCGTCTTCTCGGAAGGATGAATTTGGGGGAGCCCCTCCTGCTCTCAGGCATCTTCGGTCCTCAGATAACGTACCCTCTGAGGGTTCAGCCAAGCAACTCAAGTGCAACCAACCGGTCTTGCTTGATTCAGATGTGCCATCCTGAAGGTACAGTGAAACGTAGGAGGATGCGGAGAAGGAGTGCTTTCCGAACTTCACGATAGACTGACAGAGAAGAGGAGTCAGCCTCTAAGTGATGACTCAGTCGGACCCGGGATGTTTGCGGCAGTGACGTTTTCCTGTGCGTTGTTTTAAATAGTCATTCGTTTTAGCCTTCGTTAGTATGCACGCCTTTGCTCTCACACTCCGGTTCTAGTAAGTGCTCAGTCACGTTGTAATTTGCTCGTAAAGCCGCACGTCATCTAATAAGAATCCTAGGAATCATCTTAGCTTTATATATAGTTGGGACACTTACCAAGGACTAGTCATTATTCTGAGACATTTTATCATCCCCTTTAAACTTTTTGACAGAAACACAAGTGCTGTAATTATCGTCATTTTAAAGAGGAAATAGCACAGAGATGTTAACTGACTGACTGGAGGTCATACAGCAAACAAGGGGCAGGAATCTAGGCAGTGTGACCTCAGACCCAGGTCATAAACTACCGCGCTTCTCGCTCCAACCCTCACTAGTTACCACTGGAAGCCCCAGCGCATCCTATGTTTACCTCTGTGATTTATCATCAAAGATTTGGAAAGAATTTTAATTATCAAAAAACAGATGTATCTATCATTATATCTTAATGATAGATATATATCTTAAGATATATATTAAGATACTATATATAAGACATGTATCTTAAGATATATAATCAAACATTATATATATCTTATTTAAGCTATCATTAAGATATATATCTTATTATCTTAATGATAGATATCTTAAATAAGATATATATGATTGATTATATATCTTAAGATATATATCATACGTTGATTTCATATATTAAGATATATATCTTATATGTGGTATCTTAATATATAATATATAATATAATATCTTAAGATATATATCTTAAGATATGTATAATGATTGATATCTTAAATAAGATATATATATATATCTCAAGGGCCACACAGACGAGCACGCTGCAAGTCTGGCTAGAACGGCTTCGGGAAATGGGGGCAGGAAGCCCAGGATTGCTAAACTTACAGTTTATGTAACAGGTGATTTTAAAGGATTTTAAGCTGAGTATTGTTAGCAGAAATCTGCCTACTTCATCTGTACGTCTATTTATCGTATTTCAGGTTGGCCCCCAAACTCCCTCTGATCTCTGTGTGGAGAAAAGAGGGGGCACCTTCCCGTGGGGGGTAAGGGGTGAGCAGCTGCGTGACAGGGTTTGCAGGTGACTGTTGTCTCGGGTTCTGGTGGAAGTGGTTTATGGAGTGGGAGAAGCTATATATATATATATAGATATATATAGATATCTTACAGCACAGGTAGTAACCGTGCATCTGTCTTCTATGTAGCAGTAGCTAACTTACATCAGATATATGTTTACTTATGATTTAAGTTAGCTACTGCTGCGTATAAAGCAAACTCATTGGCTCGTAACACTAAGCACTTTTTACTGTCTGTGAGTCTCTGGGTTCGCTGGGCATCCTGACTGGAGCCTGGCAGGGCTGGCCTTGCTGGGTTTGCTCACACACCTGTGGGGGCAGCGGGGGGAGCCGCTGGGAAGTTGGAGGGGGGCCGGCTGCTCTAAGATGGCCTCACTCGCATGCGTGGAAGTTGGTTGGGTGTCAGCATGGGGAAAGAGGGTGAAGGAAAGACTGGGTTTCCCAACCTGCCATGATTTCAGAGAGAGAGAGAGAGAGAGAGAGAAAGAGAGAGAGAGAGAAAGCAGAGTCACACCAGTCTCTGGGGACGTAGGCGTTTGGAACTAGCACATCAGCTCCGTGGCTTTCTATTGGCCAAGGAGAATCGCAGGACCAGCCTCGATTCAAGGGTGAGGAAATCGACCCCACCGCCCATGAGAGACCTTATAGATCACACGGCAGAGGCTGTGGAGATAGGAAATGGTGAAGAATTGGGGCTGTTTGTTTGTTTTGTCATCAGTCAGCCATACCGTCTGTTTATGGCCCACGTAGCAATTTGGAACACGTTTGTCAGGAGCTCTTTAAGGAAAAAAAAAAGGTGGTTCATCTTTTCCTATAACGAGTAGGCTAAGGAGAGGGGGTCTGGGCGAGAACAGCTGGCCAGGGAGCCCAGCAGTGACCCCGCAGTGACCCAGGACCCTTCTGTTTTTCTGCCCTGCTCTCCCCACCCTGTGCCTTTATTCTGTGGGCAGCCTGACCTCAAGATTGGCCCACAGGCAGGGAAAGGGCCTGAGGCCCCAAGGGGTGTGCCTTTGAAAGCTTTCTCGAGGGTAGCCAGTGGCCCCTACTTCCGTCTTGTTGTCCGGGCTGGGTCACAGGGCCACGCTGGCTGCAGGAGAAGAGTGTTTTAGTTGTGCACTGAACATCTCTGGGGTTCCATTACGGGGAGGAATGAATAGACGACCCACCGTGCCCGCCCCCCCAGTGATGCCAGCATCCCATCGGAGGCAGGAACCTAGAGCTGGTTTTAAAACATAATCTTGTTTTAAAAAAAGAGTCTTGTTTAAGTGAGAAAGGGAGTTATTAAAAAATGTTTCTGTAATTAATAGTGTAGATTGGGAGTCTGCAAACTCTTCTCTATCAAAGGCCAGATAATATTTTTTTGGTAATTGTTTTTTTTTTTTTTTTTTTTGAAGTTTGCTAGCCATACAGGCCCTGTTGCAACTGCACAACTCTGACATTATGGGGCCAGAGACAGCCATATATATACGTTAGGTAAATATGTGGGCATGGCTGTGTTCTGATAAAACTTTATTTATAAAAGTAAGTGGAGGGCCAAATTGGCCTGCAGGCTGTAGTTTGCTGGTTCCTGGTCCAGATAATTTTCAAATATGGCAGAATGATCAAGGCTTAATAGTTTTGGCCGTCAGCAGACATGGCGGATTGATGAAGGTTGTATGTGGATAATCAGAGTTCTAAGAAACAGGCTAAAGTTTAGACTTTTGCAATATAGTATTTTTCATCACCGTGGGATTAGGCACAATAAAGCTTTGGCTTCTCTCGTGAATGCGGAAAGTAACAATGACTTTAAAAGAGACATAGTTTATTTCTCTCACAGACAACCATTGGGGTAGGTACCCTGGTCTAGTATGGTGGCTCCGTGGCGTGGTGGGGACGCAGGTGCCTTCTGTCTTGTTGCTCAGCTCTCCTTGCCAGCAGTTTTCCTGTTGCTGTGGTACAAGATGGCTGCACCACCTCCTGCCATTAGGTCTGCATCCCAGCCAGTAGAAAAGGGGAGAGAGGAAGGAGAGAGTACCCACCCTCCCTTTAAGGGCGTGTCTTGCAAATTCCATAGATGACGTCCGTCCTCTCACATCTTTCTGGCCAGAACTTAATTACCTGGCCATACATGTCTGCAAGGAAAACTGAAAAATGTAGTTCTTAAGCAGAGTGGTGACGCGCCTCAGCTAGAAAGTGGGTTCTTATTCCTAAGAAAAAGGAGCAGAAATAAGGAGGCGACGCACACGCTCTGTCACATGAGCTTCGAGATACACACGGGCCGGAAGCCCAGACATCTCTTCCTTAGAAGGAAACATGTCAGTTAGCATTCGCGCCATTTTCCAGGGACTGTTTACGTGGTTAGATTTCTCTCTGGGCCCTGACCATGTGCCTCCCTAGGCAGTGGTAAAGTCCTGTTCGTGATCGTATTCTCTGTGGCAAAAACGAGTTAAAAAAAAAATTACAGCTGCAACTCTGAAATCCTCGTTTCGTCTGTTTACCTGCACAAGGCAGGTGACCGCTTCAAGGGTCTTGTTACTAAACAGCCCTGTTGATGTTGATAAGCTTGGGGACGTGTCTTTGTTCCTGGGCCCTTCTACTTCCAGACGCTTCTGTTTTCAGCCTCTCTTGCGTGCTCTCCCCTCACCCCCCGATTGGTAGAACCAGGCACACATGTTCCTGCTTTGTCCCCAAGATTCGAGGCACCGCACCTGATGGCGGTTGGTTTCACGCGCGTCATTTCCTTTCAGTCCTCGCCGCTTCCCACCGTCGCCCACCAAAGAAATCTCAAATACGGTGCGTTTCCGCAGTAGCTAACGGTGGTAAGAACACCTTGCTGTCATTTACACAGAACAAGGCGTGAGCCTGTCACAACTGCACGAGAGTGTCCCGCTGTTTGTACATATTCTCCTGTTCCTTCCCAGCGGTCCCACCGATGGCCCAGGGACAGCTCGTGGGTGTACCTGTATGCCCCCTACAAAGAGAATTGACATCACGTGTCACCGGGAGGGGGGAAACGCGGCGGGACCCGCAGACGTGTGCTGGCTCGCACCCCGGGACGGGGCGCATCCCTGCCCGGTGAGGCTCCTTGCGGAAACATGGCGACAAGGCGGATGGCTTCAACCTTCTTCCTCTTCAGGCACAGGGCCTGTTACCTTCCAAATTCGGATTGAGCCGTTAGAGAGAACTACCCCTTTAAAGAAAAACCCTTGATGAATGCAAATTGACACTAAATGGAGTTTAAGAAAATGATCAGGGTTTTTAAATATGATTATAATCAGTGAGAATAGCAGAGCAGAGTCAAATCATTATTGATCGCCCTCATGGGGGTGGGAGGGAAGAACTGTGCATTAATCAGAAGAGATTTTCTGGAAAGCCTGTCCAACTGTGAGTTCTCCCTGGGGTCCGCCTCCGCGCAGGACCGCCCCCCACCCCCCAGGATGTTGGACTCTTAGTTAACTCTTGATGAGCCTCCCGCAGGATCTGCAGTCTCAGCAAAGGGGAGAGTCTCTATGCAAAGATTGTATTTGTGATCTTGAGGAATGAAGTCGAAAAGCAGCGTCTGGTTGGGGTTTGGGGTCAGACTAGTTTTCACTCAGTGAGTTCATTCAACAGGTTGTTTCTTGAGCACCTATTGTGTGCCACTCCCAGTGTTTTAGGTGCTGGAAAAGC